>PVKS010005553.1:0-84359 GCA_004027875.1 Aplodontia rufa | reverse complement strand
AAAAAAAAGATTTTTCCTAAAAATAATATTATTTTCTCATGAATAATATTGATCCAGTTTTTTTCCTCATAGAAAGACTGTAGAATTGTTTGTAATCAAATCATTAAAATTTCCTGATTAGTGCTAAGAAAGCACTTACCTTCTTATTTTCTATGTAATGGGACTAATACCTAAGTAAAAGCAGTATCAACCCCTGAAAACAAGCATTCTAGGGGAAGAGCTCTCATTTACATTTCTATTCTTCCTTTACCCACTGTTCTATTTTACTTTAATCTTTTATTTTCAAACCATAACCTGTGTTTTTATTCTTAACATTGTAATAACTAAATTATGTCACTGGGTTTTATTCATTTGTATATACATTTTTCATTGTGACTTACCTACAGCTTGTATTACTTGAAATACCTATCATACCTGTTAAAATTGTTCATCTCTTTTCCATGGTGCCCTGGCAGTAACTCTGTCTTTGGTGCTCTATTCTTTAGTAAAATTCCCCACCAATATTCTCTTAGGAATATGAAATCACCTAAGAAATCAGGTTTGTATTTGATGAATGTCCACATTTCTCAAATGCAATCAATATGATGTTGATTTTAATATCATTTTAATTGCATATGACCCACATAAACATTGTCCATATTTCTTCAATAATCTTAGTTTGTAAAGTTCTGCAATTCTTCAAAAAATTATAAGCAGAAAGTATTTTCATCTTTTTTTTTTTTTTTGGTTAGAAAGAGGGACAGTGAGAAAGAGAGAGAAAGAATCAATTTTGTTTAGTTTTTCATGTGGCTTTTGTTGCTCTGACACTTCGTTGTGTACATGGTGCTAACTGCTGAGCCACCACTCCAGCCCCTGTTGTCATTTTCTTAAAAGTGTCTCAGTACTGCTCCTCCAAGTAATTTTGCTACATTGTTATTCTAGGGCTCTCCAAACTTCCTACTGAAATCTAGAAATATGTACTTTTTAAAAACAGTTGAAAATATGAGCACATATCAGCACAGAGCAAGTAAAATGAAATGAGGATGTGTCCCATCTTAGTCACACTGCAATATGCAAGGATTCAAATGTTTTCCGTGGGTTGTCTAAATGTAATCCAGTAGCACAGTTGGCCATCTGCTGTCTGTCACAAGAACCACTTCCTCTCAGATCCTTGAAATTATTGGAATACTATTCCTCCAAGCAGTCAGACTCAATTTCTGTCTTTGAACATAACCTACTTAGAGGTTGTGTATGATATTTAATGTTTACATCTAATAATTTTATAGATTCCAAGCAAGCTATCTTGAAATAAAGAATTGAGTTTAGGAGAACAAGTGAGTCATCATGTCTATTAAATATGTAATGTAATGTAAGGTGCAGCTGTGACATGGTCATAGTTATATTCTTCCTAAACACCTAATTCACTGTCTTTCCCAGTAAATTAATCTTTGAACAAAAAGGGGTAGTCTTTCACTTCCCAAGGGAAGACTACCAATTTGTTTATAAATTACATTTTGTCTCAGTATCACTAGTGAGTTTATAAACAGCTGCTTCTCCTGTTAGGGAGAACAGCAATTGTAAAACCACATCCTTTGAACACAGTAACAAGATATTAGCCTAAAATAACTGTAGCACATCTATTTCTCTGGCTCTTCTAACTTTTATTTTAACTGTAATTCTGACTTTCAGTTAAACCAGATCACTGAAGTTTTTAAATCTGTTTCATCCTTTGTTAAATTGATTTTACAGAATTATCACAATATCTCTAAAACCCACACAGAGGAATTACAACAAATATGCTATATCTACTCCAAGTATTTAGTAAATCAATTATGCAAATCAGTGCATGCTCATTGCATATGTTCCTTGGATAGGTTGTAAAGCTGTTCACCACTTTACATGGTGCTGTTCTCTGGGGAACTCTTGGCAGAAGATTTTTTTTTAATAGTATTCAGGGCCTAAATATATTCCTGTACAGAGTAATTCATGAGCTTTACACCTGGATAGAATCTTATTAATATAGCTAATTTTGTTTCACTCAGTTTGATGATTTAATTTCTGACCTACCCCTGGCTACTGTGAAGAATGTGACAGGACATATAGTCATATGCTGCAAAATAACTTCCTTTAGTCAACAATAGTCCCCACATGTATAGTGGTGGTCCCATAAACTCAGTGCTGAAAAATTCCGGTTCCCTGGTGGTGTGCTAACATGAGATTGCAATACATTACAAACCTGTCTCTAGTGTTACTGGTGTGTAACTTGCTTTGCTGCCTGTCTCGTAAAAATATAGCGCCAACAATTATGGATAGAACATAACACTTGATCATGGTATGACTATATTGCTGGTTTAATATTTACTACATAGTACTTCTCATTGTTAGTTTAGAGTTTATTCCTTCTACCTGTTAGAAATGAAGTGATCTGTAAACAGTGCTATGATAAACGTGCAGCAGCCTCACACACCTCGGGTTTATTGTCTCTTGATTGCATCAACAGGTCATGTCAAGTTGTGGACCTGTGTTGTCTAGTATGAGTAAACTGTGTTTATGGAGCTCCAAAACTGCCTAAAAATACTCTTCTCAGAGTATGTCTTGTCATTAAGTGGTGTATGACCATATTTGCACAGTAATCTTTTTCTGCAGCTTTATGTTTTTTTAACATTTTTTCATTCATCATACCTTTCTTCATTGACTTGGAGCCTGAAGGAGCAAGGAATTATCCAATAATTGTGCTGCTTCATCAATTCAAAGTCATGGTAATAAAAACTTGAGATGATGTCATTATGAAATTCATCAAAGTTGTAACAAGTAGCAGGAGTTGTTGAGAGGAGTCTAAAGGGTAAATAAATAATAGGTGGATTGGCAAACTGTGATTCTGACTCTCATGATCATGCATAAACACTCATTCTTCCCTCAATTAAAGCATTCAGAGGATGTTGCTCCTGAATCGTGCTGGTGCTGTGAAAGCAGATTCATCTCTTTTCTACTATTTTCATCCATATTTTAGTACAAGCTGATAGAGCCTTGGAAAGGAGCTCCCACAGGAAATATGTACCTAAAAATCTAAAACTCTAATGACTTCATTTGTTAAAACTTCAAATATGAACTCCCCAGAAAAATGTTTCATATCCTTGACAATGCTGCTAGATGCAACACCACTACGTGCTTGTATTTTTGTTTAGCTGTGTTGTAAGTACATCATGCTTCTTTCCACTACAAATCAATCCCCTATTTATTCATCCATTTGTTCAACTGATATCTATTAATATTTTTAATTTTATAAACAAATAGGTATAAAGAACCTGCCATGATTTATATAAATTTAGCATTCACAGCAGTTTTCCTCTTCTACAGCATTTTTTCAAAGGAAAAAAGATGCTAACTCCCAGAGAAGAGCAATAAAACCTAAATCTCAGAGGATGGACTGATAGTTAATTTAAAGTCTAAAATGAATTAATTTAATTTTTCTGTTAATGAGCAATTATAAAAGAAAAGCCCAAGAAATAACAGTGTGTTTAATTCATAAAGCTTTTTTAATGTTGCAGCTTAGAATACATTTCCTCCCAACAACTTTGAAGATTTGAAATGAAAGCTCATTAAAAAGTTATTCTGGGAAGATATTAATAACCAAATATTATTTCTGCTATGTTTACCCATACTGATAGCTAGAAGTCACCCTACAGGTAAGTTAGACCACACTGTTCCATTATGTGAAGATCTGTGACTCTTCATGTCAAATGTTTTGAAAGAGCCCAGAAAAATAGCAAATGTCAATTGTCTTCAACCAGATAAGTCCAAGGTAAGAAAGGACTGAGTGGAACTCATGGGAGCAGCTAGGGAGTTTTTAAAAATAGCATAGAACTTTGTAACTCAAGTTGTGGTACATGACAATGGCATCCTTTGGAAGCATGCAGAAAATCAATATTTCTTATCTGTACTCAGACAGAACCAATTTTACTGGGATTCCTAAGTAATTTGTATGCATATTAAAATTTGAGAAATACTTTTATAGAGACTATAAAATCAGTAGTCAGCATTGCATCAGGAACAGATGGAACACTGACATGGAACAATGGGGAAAAAACAGTATTAAAGGGACTTATTATGGGCTGAATTTCGTGCCTGGTAAACACAGCAAATTCCATGTTTAAGTTCTATCCTGGTTCCCCAGAATATGACTGTATTTAGACATAAGGTTTTTAAAGAGATGATTAGTTTACAATGAGAATATTAAAGTGGACCCTAATAAAACATGATCAGTGTCCACATAACAAAAGAGAATCGGTCACAGATGGTTACAGAGGGAAGGCCACGTGAAGACACATGGAGAAGATGATCATCTGCAAGCCAAAGACAGTCTGCAATACCTCAGAATAAACCACTGTACCACCACCTTAATCTCAGACTTTCGGGCTTCCAAATTGTAAGAAAATAAACTTCTGTTATTGGAGCCACCCAGTCATTGAAGGTGTTTTCACAGGCCTAGCAAATTACTCCAGGAGTATTACTGTGTTGACAAGGCGAAGCTTGGTAGAGAATTTCAGGACTAAGCAGAGACCTCCCATCCCTTCCAGGCCTAAAGACAACTGAAACAATAGAGACAGGCATTCTTATGGAAGCTGTGCTCTCCAATGATTGAGTGCAGGTGCCTATAAATTGCAGGCTGGAAAGAAGGGAGCATGGAAAATAAATGCCCACACACTTATTACTTCTGTTCTTCAGTTTTCTAGTTTCTGTTACTGGCTAAACTTAATTGGCAACCAGAAAGTGAGTATTCGCTGATGATGTAATTTGTATAAAGTGGGAAGGATGCAGGATGGACAATGATAAGGAGTGGATTGCAAGGACAAATAAAAATGATCTATCAGAGGCTGGAGCGTTGGCTCAGTGGTTACGGTGCTTGCCCAGCTTGCTCAAGTACACGGGTTCAAACCCCAGCACTCACATACACAACTCTGTCAGAGCAATGAAAGTCATGTGAAAAACTCAATAAAAATTGATTCTCTCGTTCTCTCTGCCTCGCTGTCCTTCTCTCTTTAAAAAA
The DNA here is from genome assembly GCA_004027875.1 of Aplodontia rufa. Classification (NCBI taxonomy): domain Eukaryota; kingdom Metazoa; phylum Chordata; class Mammalia; order Rodentia; family Aplodontiidae; genus Aplodontia; species Aplodontia rufa. Next base: position 79,333 of record PVKS010005553.1, on the reverse strand, counting down.
AAATGATCTATCAGATTTGCTTTCTTCCTTATCTTTTTAGTAACTGACCGTCACTTTTATTCACAGTAGTAATCCATTCAGCTAAAAGATGCATTTTAACTATCCTAATTCCATTTGTGTGTACCAACATGTTGACCATTTTGTATATGAATTGAAATTGTTGGATGGACATCAAGGCATGTTCCTTAAAGGGGTACAGCTAGCTGGAATGAGCCTTTTATCTTTCCCTCCCTTCTGGCTGATGCCTATGAAGCAGGTGTGAAGACTGATGTTCTGATCACCATCCTGCAGTGACGTTCAGCTGGAAGCCACTGTGGAAAGTGTATGTTTGGAAAGGTCTTGGATCTTGGATAACTGAAGCACCATAAAACCATGCAGTAACTTTATGACAGTTTATGAATTTAAGGCACTGTCACTTTGTGATTTATATTATGTTGAAAGGATCCATTTCATAAAACCCCAAAATAAGCAACTTCATCAAAGGAGTTGAAGGATATTGAGAATCAGTAGATGTAGGGAGAGTTCTCTTCTCTTCCCTTCCCTTCCCTTATTTGCGTAAGTGCAGAACATAAATTTCTCTTTGAAGAAAGTATTCTCCCAGAACCAGGGAGAGAAGAGCAACTCTTATCCGCAAAGATGGAGAATCAATGCCTATCAATAAATAAAGTTGATACACTTTGCTTCATAAAATCTGTTGATGCAAAGTTTACATAAGCATAAAGATAACTTCGCATAAACAGACTTTATAAAAATAGCCTTAATTTTACATTAGTTCTCTTATGCATAGCCTAGTGATTTTCTCACAATTTATCATATCTTGAAGCCTTTCCTTTGTTAAAAAGATATATGGACCCTCAAGTCTAACTACTTCTTTGCATATTTATTCTTTTCCATAAACTCTCATACTTGTAAATATTAACAAAAATCTATGCCTTTTTCCCACTAATCTGTCTTCTGTCACTTCAACTTGCAGGTCCCTAATTATAGTGTATGGAAATAGAGGAAAAGCTTTTCCTCCTCTGTAGTATAAAATTGGTCCTAATTCAAACTGATACAGAAACAAATGTAAGGGAAGATTATTCAAGAAATCTCACAAAAATGAATATATTAATTTTAATAATAAAAATGTACCAAAGGTGTCTCTGAGGTGGAACAACTTCATCAGTACCTTCTATGTAACCCTGATAAAAATTGCAGAATTATTCTAATCTCAAGTTCCTTACTTGTAAAATTACTTTAATTACAGTATACTGGTATACCCAAAGAATTTTTCTGAAATATATGTGAATGCACTTAACAAAGTATAAAAAAAATGAGACTCAGAATCAGAATTGAGATTAGGACTAGCTCTTCAACTAACTGGAAATTTATTCTTTTTGACTGATAGTGTTCTCTATCATACAATAAGATGAATTAAGTAATATAATTTTTTTTGAGTTTTAACTGAATTTCAGGCAATTATGTTATTATTTTAATCACTAAGGATTGTAACAAGTTCAATATGATTATTAATATTGATATGTAAAATAATTGCATAAAGGATGAGTGAATACAATGGGATGTTAAATCCATATTTTAAAAGTTACTTTGAAGTGGACATCTACCATATCTGCATGGTGTAAAATATCTAAAGGGGGAAAAAGCATTTTCACTTTTGACTCTTGACATCTCTTTTATAGGTCTTTTAGTTATTAAGAATGATAACTGAGAATTGTCAGGATGGTTCTAGGGAAGTATGAGTTGAATTTAATGAATTCTTTGAAAAGCAAGCTCCTATTGGTTCTCTATAAAAAGGAAAAGAAAAACAATGTTTTATGAACTTTTCAGAAGTTTTGGGAAATTATTCAGAATTTTTTATAAAGATAAAATTATCATTAAAATGCTACATGTTGCACTAGACAAATTATATATACTCTGATCAATCACAAATAACTCAAGTAGCATTTTTTTCTTAAAATGTGATTTTATGTGTGTGTGTGTGTGTGTGTGTGTGTACTGCTGAAAACAGAGAAAATAGTAAGTAGTATACGGAGAGCATAGTTTAGGAAATTGTAATGAAAAATAATACAGATTTTCAGGAGAAAAATTCACAACTATGCCTCAGTTGAAAGATTAGTTGTCAGGAATGACATGACTCTAGTTATGAATATTCACTCAGAGATATTATATCAATATATGTTTACTGAAAAGGGTTTGTTTAATACAAAAGGTAACAATTTGAGATAATAAATGATCATTCAGTACTGTGCTCAGGAATCATAAGAGAAAAGTTTCTGATACTGCTCCATTGAGTTACATTTTATTTGCAATTGAGGTAAATAATTTAAACCCATCACTTACAAATCAAATTCAATTATTGAATATTTATTATTCAGCATTAAGTTGTTGAACATAAAAAATTCAAATCTGTATTGGTTGCTATAATTATTTCACTGATACAAATTATCAAGTACCCATAGCTTATTGTTCATTATAACATGAAAAAGGTCAGAAATCAGAGAAACAACAGGCCAAAAAATTTCAAGCTAATGTAATTACATGCATTTTCTTGTACCTTCCTCCTAATAAAAGTGGCTTCTGCAATCTCTTGTTAAGAGATAGAAAATGTTATGCTTAAATCACATTTTGCCTTTCTTCCTTCCCAGCATCCATAGTATTTTCCAACCACATGAACATGTAAGGTATCCAAAATGTTAAACAATTGAGCTACCATATGATTCCGCAACCTTACTTCTGGGTATTTATCAAAAAGAATTGAAATCAGACCTCTAAGAGTATCAGCAGACTCATGTACACTGTAGCATTATTCACAATAGCCAAATATGGAACAACTTAAATTCCCATTGTCAGATGGATATATAAAAAAAGTGCAAGAAGTAGGAATGGTGGCTCAGAGGTAACAGCTTTGCCTGGCATGCATGTCAATGGGGGTTATAAGCCCAGCACCATGTACACAACGAAGTGTCAGAGCAACAAAAGCCACATGAAAGACTAAATAAAATTGCCATCTCTCTCTCTCTCTCTCTCATTGTCCCTCTCTCTTTAAAAAAAAATGCTATATACAGACAATGGAATAGTACCCATTTCTATTTTATGTCCTTTGCCATGATTGGCATGCTATAATTTCCATCAGAAGAGACTTATAAGCCAGTAGCTCCTTTCCTTTTCTTTGACTGAAAGACTTAAAAATCAGAGAATTACAGAAACTCAGATAAGGAAGACTTACAAAAATTATGCAATACAATTTCCTATTGCATTTTTAATACCCTCCTGACAACACTTAAGATAAATTGTTACTCAACCACAAATTATACTCTATTATACTACCAATCTTTAATATTGCTTTATTATTGTTTAAAGACTTTATACATTTTTTAGAGCAGTTTTAGGTTCATAGTAAAATTAAATAGAAGGTATAAATGATTCCCAAGTGCCCATACCACCATACATGGATAGCTTCTTGGAATTGATTGAATATTTATATCCACTCACCAAAATCCTGTAAATATGCTATACTATCCCAACATAATGGCATTAGGAAATGGGGCCTTGGGGAGGTGATTATGTCATGAAGACTCAGCCCTTCAGTAAAGGTTTAGTACTTTTATAAATAGGACCACAGAAAACTAGTGTGTTGCTTCTACCAAGTGAGGATACAGTGAAAATGCAACTATCTATGAACCAGTAAGGTAGGCCCTCAGGAGACCCTAAATCTGTAGATGTCACAATTGTGAACTTCTAGACCTCCAGAACTATCAGAAATAAATTCCTGCTGTATATAAGATACTAAGTCTATAGTAGTTTGTGACAGCAGCTTGAACACATTAAGATGGAGTGCCGGTATTTCTTTTAGAAAACACCTGCCTTTGTTTTCCTTCTAGGCACTGAGCCTACTTCAGCATTCACCAATCAAAAAAACGATCTTCTGCTTGCTTGGCCACAAAGTAGTCCTCTATGTGTGGTACTGTGGAGGTCCTAATAAATTTATGTTTTATATATTAATTATTTTACTATTACATATTTTATTGAGGTATGTAAATTAGAATTATATAAAATATGTATAATTTGTCTATATTTCAAATATCAATAAATATAGAGTTGTGCAAACACTATAAACATCAAATATTTCTATTACCCTAAGTATTTGCTTGTGCTCCTTGGTAATCAACAAATGTCCTCACTCCTAGTGCTTGATAAGGAAAAAGACTCCTTAAACAAACTTTAGTCAGGTTTCTTAATTATTCTTCTACCTTTGACTTTTATTTCTGCCCTTGCAGAGTCCAGTTTTAGTACACACAAAATAAGAATAAATGTATTTGTGTGTGTGTGTGTGTGTGTGTGTGTGTGTGTGTATGTTTCAGGACACTAAAAATCTTGGAATTTCCTGTTTGGGGTCATAAGAGGATTTTAGACAGCTCTTAAATACCTGTTCTGGGTTATTTCGATATCTTATGCCTAAATGAAGTGATGCTTGGTGGCTTCCCAGATGAGGGATGGACATCTAAGAGACCAAGCCATGATTAGAAACTTGGAACCTTCAAACCCACTCACCTTCACATCCTCTTGGAAGGTGAGAAGATCTGGAGATGGAGTTTTTAATCCATAATGCCTATAAAATGAAGCCTCCAGGGAAATTCCTAAAGTTCTGTGTTCAGAGAATAGTCAGGCTGGCAAACATGCCCACATTTTGGGCATGCCAGGCACCCCTAGCTCCATGATACAGTAATTCCTATACTTGGGACTTTTCTAGGCCTTTTCTATATATTTCTTTATCTGGTTGTTCATCTGTAGCCTTTATAATTTGCCTGGTAAATAGATACATAAGTAAATCTTTTCCTATATTTTGTGATCCATTACCACAGTTTTGACCCTGAGAAAGGTGTTGTGGGAACTGATTTGTGGACAAAGTGGACAGAGGTACATACCACTTGGGAACCCTTCATTTGTTAGTTGCATCTGAAGAAAGTGCTAGCTAGCAGCTTTATAGAACTATGACCTTATCCTGTGGAGTCTCTCCTAGTTTGAGGAAGTTAGAGTTTCAATTTTTGGACCCAGTTGGTGTCTACTAGGTGTGGGAAAGCCACACATTTGGTATAAAAATATGTCATGTGAATGTAGGAACAACAGATGGTTTTCCTTTTTAGCAAGAATCCTGCTAAGTCATTTTGGAGAGAATCATCCTCCCCTTGATATCTGATCACCCTCTATTGCCTCCGGCAAGAATCCAGTTAGGACAGTTTACCAAGAATTTCTTACAACACTACCACTTCCAACAATCTGCTCCTTAACTATAAATTCTTATTTTTCTTGTATTTGGAGTTGAGTCCAATCACTTCCCTACTGTGATAGTCCTAACACCTATATAATAACCTTGAAGTCTTTCTTAGCACTTCACAAGTATTGAAATAACTCTTCGTTTAACAATAGGCATTGCCTATCATCTGTCCCTGAAGTTGTCCCTGTTAGAGTCCCATGAATTGAATCATATAGTGACATCTTTTATGTATGGGTATTTCACTTAGCACATGCATGAGAGGTTCCTTCGTTCTTCTTCTAAGAGTAAAACATTATTGCTGAGTAACAGTCATTGCATAAATATACTAGACATATTTTCGTTCATTTGCCAGTAAAAGGACATGTGGCTTATTTCCTGGTTTTGGTGTAAGTAAAGTTGCTACAAACATTGACATTCTAGGATTTATTTATCTTGGGTAAATACTTAGGATTAAAATTATTGTATCATATAGTGCATGTATATTGAACTTTATATAAAAATATCACAATGTTTTTTAAAGTGGTTGCACCAGGTTCTATTCCCAGTAGCAACCAACAGGGTAAACTGTGGTAGGTCCTCTGCAGCATCTGAAGTTATGCTGTTTCATTTTGTTGTTTATTACAAGTGTGGAGTGTAGAACACTGTGGTCTTAGTTGTCATTTTGCTAATGACCAATAATAATCTTTTTCTGTACTTATTTGCCACCAGTGCATCTTTTGTGGCCTGTCTGTTCAAATCTGTCTCCATTGTTTAAAAAGAGATTTTATTATTTTTTTAATTTTTGGTTCTTGGGAATACTTTATATCTTGTAGATTAAAATCTACATAGGATATGTGCTTTACAAATATTTTCTCCTAGCCTGTGGCTTGTTGTTTCATTCTTTTAACTAGATTTTCCAAAGATCCGAAACTTTAACCATTGAGAAAAGTGAATTTATCATTTTATTGAACAGTGTTTTTCATATAATATTTAGGAAATCTTCCCTAACATTGAAGTTTTCTTCAATGTTTCCTGCCAGGAGTTTTAAAATTCCTTGGTTAACATACAAGCATATGGTACATTTTTAGTGAATTTTTGCACATGGTGCAGGTTAGAGAGAAAAGTTTTTGATTTATTTTCTAAATTCTATAGCTGGATACTTGAAACTCTCAAATTTACAGAATAATAGTAAAAAAAAAATCATACCCATTTTGTTTAATATGTTTACATTCGTGAAGCCTTCAAATAGGAAGTAAGAACCCAAAGGGGTGGTAAATTGATGATAAGTTAAAAAAAATAAAGAGTGGATAATCTTTTTCAGAGAAGTGACTAGATGGAAAGGAGGTCTGCGATTGGGGTTTCTAAATTGTGGGAAGATTCGGAAATGTGTGATATCTATTGCTGTCTAGTAAGGTGTTTCTGTCCCTGTGGGAAAGAGGACTGTATTTACACATGGAAATCCATGCCAACTTTATCAAGGGAAATTTATACCATGATTTTATTGACTTCTTCCTGTGTCTGTTGCTTCTCAAAATAATATTCATGACAAATTGACATATTTGGGGGTGAAATTTTCTTACTCCAACTTTTATTTTTTTATTATTTATTTATTTTTTTATTTTAAATTTTTTATTTTTGAACAACCTTACAAGATTTTAACAAAATAATATAAAATGTATATAAAATTTTTATTATCTTTTTCTTATTTTTTATTGGTGCATTATAGTTGTATATAATGAGGGGATTTGTTATCATCAACTCATAGATGCACCCAATACAGCCATATAGTTTCGTCACTATTCCCCCTCAATTCTCAATCACCACCCTTCCTCCCATCCCTCTGTCCCTTGCCTCTCTTTCTTGGTCATATATGTTTCCTAAAATACCCAAGTATAGTGATGTAATTCTTATACCTATGAAGAATATTTTTATATGCATGACAATAGTATATACAGTGACATAAATGTTTGGAGTGTAACTGGTTTTAACTCAGTTCCAACATTGCCCCTTCTCCTCCCTTCCTATCACCCCTTATTCTTTATAGATATACTTGACAATAGGATTAAAAATTTACATTTTTGTAAAGGCATGCAGTATAGCTTATTCAAATTCAGTCCCTGATAACCCCGCCCCCTACTATTTCTCCTTACTCTTCCCTTTACTAGTTTTTCTGTTGTTTACTAAATGGCTTTCCCACATACACACACATCTTTTTTAGTGACTCATTGAACTATATATTGATGAGATTCACTATGCTATGTTCATATTTGGACATGAGTAAGTTAAGTCTGATTTCTTCCATTAACTTTCCCTATTTCATTCCTCCTTTCTCCTTCCTTCCAGTTTGACTATTCCTCTGTTCTTTTCTTCATTTTCAGTTAGTTTCAACATATCAGAGAAAACATTTGACCCTTGGTTTTTTCAGACTGGCTTATTTCATTAAACATGACATCCTCCATTTTCATCCATTTGTCAATAAATGATGTAACATCATTTGTCCTTGCAGCTAAGTAATATTTCATTGTATGTATACACCACAATTTCTTTATCCATTTATCAGTTGAAGAGCATCTTGTTTGGTTCTATAGCTTAGCTATTGTGAATTGACCTGCTATGAACATTGATGTGACTGCATCCCTGTAGTATATTGCTTTTAGGACCTTTGCATATATACCAAAAAGTGGGATAGCTAGGTCAAATGGTGAATCCATTCCAAGCTTTTTGAAGAATCTTCAAACTGCTTTACAGAGTGGTTGTACAAGCTTGCTGTCCCGCCAGAAATATGTAAGTGTACACCTTTCCCACATCTCTGCCAACATGTATTTGTTTGTTTTCTTGATTATTGCCATTCCAATTGGAGGGAGGTGAAATATCAGCATAGTTTAGTTTTAATTTGCATTTCTCTAATTGCTAGAGATGTTGAGCATTTTTCTATGTATTTGTTGACAATTTATATTTCTTCATTTGAGAAGTGTCTGTTTTGTTCTTTTGCCCCTTTATTGATTGGAGTGTTTGTGGTTTTTTGTTTGTTTGGTGTTAAGTTTTTTAAGTTCTTTGTATATCCAAGATATTATTGATTCATCTGAGGTTAAATGGGCAAAGATTTTTTTTACTGTTCTAGAGGTTCTCTCTTCACACTCTTCATTGTTTCCTTTGCTGTGAGGAAGTATTTGAATTTGATGCTCTCCCATTTATTGATTTTTCCTTTTACTTCTTATGCTTTGGGGGTTTTGTTGAGGAAGTCAGTTCCTGAGCCAGCGTGTTGGAGGGTTGGGCCCATCTTTTCTTCCAGTAGGTGTAGGGTTTCTGGTCTAATTCCTAGATCTTTGAACCTCTTTGAATTGAATTTTGTCCAGGAAGAGAAATAAAGAATGACATTCATTTTATTACATATGGATTTCCAGTTTTCCCAGCACCATCTGTTGAAAAGACTATCTTTTCACCAACTTAAGTTTTTGGCTCCTTTGTCAAGTATGAGGTAACTGTATTTATGTGAGTTCGTCTCTGTGCCTTCTATTTCACTGATTTTCATGTCTATTTTGGTTCCAGTACCATGCTGTTTTTGTTATTATAGCTCTATAATATAATTTTAAGTCTGGTATTATGATTCTTACAACTTCACTTTTCTCACTAAGGGTTGCTTTGGCTATTCTGGGTCTCTTATTTTTCCAAATGAATTTCATGACTGCTTTTTCTGATCCTGTGTAGAAGGTCATTAGAATTTTGATGGGACTTGCATTGAATTTGTATAGCACTTGAGGTATTATGGCCATTTGATAATATTAGTTCTCCCCATCCAAGAGCATGGGAAATCTTTCCATCTTCTAAGGTCTTCTTCAATTTCTTTCTTTAGTGTTCTATAGATTTCATTGTAGAGGTCCTTCACCTCTTTTATTAAATTGCTTCCCATGCATTTTATTTTATTTTCTTAAGATATTGTAAGTGGTGTGATTTTTCCCAATTTCTTTATCAGTATCTTCATCACTGGGATAAAGGAACACACTGGATTTGTGAATATTGATTTTGTATGCTGCTACCTTGGGTGAATTCATTTATGAGCTCTAGAAGTTTTCTGGTTAAGTTTTTTTTGGGGTCTTCTAAATATATTATCATGGCACCAGCAAATATCAATACTTTGAGTTCTTTTCTGTCTATTTGTAACCTTGAATTTTCTTCTCTTGCATAATTGCTCTGACTAGTATTTCAAGAATTATGTTGAATAGGAGTGGTAAAAGTGGGCATCCTTGTCTAGTTTCTGTTTTCAGAGGAAATGCTTTCAATTTTTCCTCCATTCAGAATAATATTGGCCTTAGGTTTCTCATAAATAGACTTCACTCTGTTGATGTAAGTTCATTCCATTCCTATCTTTTCTAATGTTTTAAACATGAATGAGTGTTGTACCTTGTCAAATGCTTTTTCTGCACCAATTGAAATAAATCATATGATTCATGTTTTTAAGTCTATTTACATGGTAAATTACATTTATTGATTTCTGACTATTGAACCAGTCCTGCATCCCAGGGATGAATCCCACTTGATCATGGTGCACTATCTTTTTAATGTGTTTTTGTATGTGGTTTGACAATATTTTATTAAGGATTTTTACATCTATGTTCATCAAGTATATTGGTCTGAAGTTTTCTTTCCTTGATATGTGTTTGTCAAATTTTGATATCAGGGTGATATCTACTGGCTATGTAGAAAGAATTTTGTAGCATCCCCACCTTTTCTATTTCATGGAATAATTTAAGGAGCATTGTATTAGTTCTTCTTGAAAGGTCTTGTAAAACTGAGCTGAGAATCCATCTGTTCCTGGGCTTTTCTTTGTTGAAAAACTTTTGATGGCTGTGTCTATTTCATCACTAGTAATTGACCTGTTTAAGTATTTTGTTTCCTCCTGATTCCATTTGGGTGGTTTGTGTTTCTCTAGAAATACATCTATATCTTCCAGGTTTTCTAGCTTATTTGAGTATAGGTTTTCAAAATAGCTTCTGATGATCCATTGGATTTTAGAAGTGGATGTCATGATGGTTCCTTTTTCATCATGGTTTTTAATGATATGAAATTTTTCTCTCTTTTCATTAGTGTGGGTAATGATTTATGAAATTTCTTATCTTTTCAAATAAACAACTTTTGTTTCAATAATTTTTTGTATTGTTTTCTTGATTTCAATTTCATTGACTTCAGATCTGATTTTAATTATTTCCTGTCTTCTACTGATTTTGAAGTTGGTTTGATCTTCTTTTTCTAGAGTTTTAATTTGAAGTGTTAGGTTATTGATTTTGTGTCTTTCTATTCATAATGAATGAACTTAATGCTATGAACTTTCCTCTTAGGACTGTCTTCATAATATACAATAGATTTTGATATATTGTATCACTGTTCTCATTAATCTCCTGGTGTTTCTTAATTTCTCCCTTGATTTCTTCTGTTACCCATTCACTAATTTGATAGTGTATTATTTATTCCCCATGTGTCAGAGTGCTTTTATTTTTACCTTATTGTTAGTTTCTATTTTCATTCCACTATGATCTGATAGGATGCAGAGTATTATCTCTATTTTTTTGTACTTGCTAAAATTTCCTTTGTGATCTAGAATATTATGTACTTTAGAAAATGTTCCTTGTGCCACTGAGAAGAAAGTATATTCAGATGTTGATATATGAAATGTTCTAAAACTGTCTATTAGGTCCAAACTATTAATTATATGGTTTAGTTCTATGGCATCTTTTCTTAGTTTTTGTTTAGATTATTTATCCAGTGTTGAAAGAGGATCAGAAAGGAGGGAACTCTCCCAAACAGCTTTTATGAAGCAACCATAACTCTGATACCAAAACCCAACAAGGACATATAAAAAAAAAAAAAGAAAACTACAGACCAATATGCCTGAAGAACCCAGATGCAAAAATCCTGAATAAAGTTCCAGCAAACAGTATTCAAAAACTTAGCAAGAATATAATCTATTATGATCAAGTGGGCTTCATCCCAGGTATGCAGGGCTGGTTCAACATACACAAAACAGTTAACATAATTCACCAGTTAAACAGAATCAAGGACAAAAAACATATGATCATCTCAATGGATGCAGAAAAGGCCTTTGACAAAATTCAGCATGCTTTTATGCTCAAAACTCTAGAGAAGATAGGGATCAAAGGAACTTCTTTGAACTATGTAAAGGCTATATATATGCTAAACCCTCAACTAATACAATATAAATGGAGAAAAGCTGAAAGCATTTCCACTAACTTAGAAACAAGACAAGGCTGTCCACTCTCACCACTTTTATTTAATATTGTTCTTGAGACCCTAGCAGGAGCAATAAGACAAGAGAAAGAAATCAAAGGAATACTTATAGGAGGAGAGGAAGTCAAACTCTCCCTTTTTCCTGATGACATGATCCTGTATCTGGAAGATCCAAAAAACTCCTCCAGTAAACTGCTTGAAATTATAAACAGATTTAGCAAAGTAGCAGGATACAAGATCAGTAACCATAAATAAATAGCTTTCCTATATACTATCTACAATAATAGAGCAGATGAAGAAATTAGGAAGTCTGTCCCATTCACAAGATCCTCGAAAGAATAAAACACTTGGGAATTAATCTAAAAAAGGAAGTCAAGGATCTCTACAATGAAAATTATTGGACATTTTTGTCCAATAATTTGGAAAATTATTGAAGAATGAAATCCAAGATGACCTAAGAAGATGAAAAGATGTTCTGTTGCTCTTGGTTAGGCAGAATTAATATAATAAAAATGACCATTCTGTCAAAAGCACTATATAGATTCAATGCAATCCCTATTAAGATGCCAATGTCATTCTTTACAGATATAGAAAAAGCAATTCTCACATTCATTTGGAATAATAAGAAACCCAGAATAGCCAAAACATTACAAAGCAAGAAAGACAAAATGGGAGGTTTTGCTATACCAATCTAAAACTATACCATACAGCTGTAGTAACAAAAACAGCATGGTACTGGTATCAAGATAGGAAGGAAGACCAACAGAATAGAATAGAAGATCCTGAAACAAATCCACAAAGCTTTAATCATCTGATTTTTGACAAAGGGAGACAAAATATTACACGGAGGAGAGACAGCCTATTCAAAAAATGGTGTTGGATAAACTGGACAGTCACTTAAGAAAGTTGAAATTAGACTCATATCTTTCACCTTGCATGAGAATCAAATCAAAATGGATCAAGGACCTAGGTATTAAACCAACTACCTTGCAGCTGATGGAAGACAAATTAGGTCCAACACTTCAGCATTTGGGAGTAAGCAAAGACTTTCTCAACATGTCTCCTAAAGTGAAGGAAGTAAAGTAAAACATCAGTGAATGGGATGTCATAAAGCTAAAAAGCTTTTGCACTGCCGAGGAAATAGTCAAATTAGTCAAGAGTTTTCCTACAGAATTGGAGAGAATCATGGACTGTGAGTCTTCTGACAGTGGTCTCATATTCAGAATCTACAAAATCATCAAAAATCTAAATTTTAAAATCACAAACAACCCAATCAATAAATGGGCCAAAGAGTTAAATAGAAACTTCTCAACAGAGGATACTGAGCAAGCCAATGAATACATGAGAAAGTGCTCTAAATCACTAGTAATCAGAGAAACACAAATGAAATCTACTTTAAAATTTCATCTCATGCCAGTTAGATTGGCAAAAATGAAGAAAATAAACAATTACAGCTCCTGGAGGGGTTGTGGAGAGATAGGGACACTAACACACTATTGGTGGAACTGCAGCCTGGTACAGCCCCTCTGGAAAGCAGTGTGGAGAATCCTCAAAAAACTAGGGATGAACCCACCATATGATCCAGTTATTCCTCTCCTGGGTATTTTTCCAGGGGATTTAGAATCAGCACATTACAGTGACACAGCAAAATCTATGTTCATAGCAGCTCAATTTACAATAGCTAAATTATGGAAACAACCCAGATGCCCCTCACTGGATGAATGGATCCAAAAACTGTAGTACATATACACCATGGAGTTCTACTCAGCAATTAGAAACAATGATACTGCAGCTTTTGATGGTAAATGGATGGCTATGGAAGATATGCTGAGTAGAATCAACATAACTCAGAGAACCAAGGATTGAATGTCTTCACTCATCTCTGGAGGCTGGGGCTAAATCCTGACCATTGTGAAAGGTGGTCAACTCTCATGTAGTAAACCCTGGTAAGTCATAGTGACATATAATCTATGGCATTTGTAGAGATGTATTAGGAAGGATCGGGGAGAGGGGGAGGGATAAAGGTGGGTAATCAGGGGGTCTCCAGGGGATAAATCTAATTTTCAGAATATAAATATATTACATTGTTTCTTTGGAAACATGTTTGATTGTTTAACAAATAAATTTCTTAATTAAAAAAGAGACACCCAGAAGGACTGCATTGTGGTTGATTTGGTCCTTGATTTTGAGAAGGGTTTGTTTTATGTACGTCAATGCTCCATTGTTTGGGGCATATATATTTAGGATGGTTAGATCCTGTTGCTGTATGCTTCCCTAGAGTAGTACAAAATGACCTTCTGTATATCTTCTAATTAATTTTGCTCCAAAGTCTACCTTATCTGATATGAGAACTGCAGTACCAGTTTGTTTACGAGAGGTTTGTGCATGATGTTTTTCCACATCCCTTCACCTTCAGTCTATGTTTGTCTTTGCCCATGAGGTGTGTTTCATGCAGGCAGCATATTGTTGGGTCTTGTTTTTTAATCCAACCTGCCAACCTATGTCTTTTGATTGAAGAGTCTAGACCATCTACATTCAACAATATTATTGAGAGATGAGATTTATTTCCTGCCATTTTGGTTTATTTTTACTATTTGAATTGGAGCTGATTCTCTTTGAATGATTATTCTAGTGTAATGTCTCCCTGTGTTGATTTTCATTTTTGATTTTTGTTTCCTCTTCATGATATATTTTATTGAGTATGTTTTGTAGTGCTGGCTTTCTAGTTATGAATTCTTTTAGCTTTTGTTTATCACCTTTTTATTTCATCTTCAAATTTGAAGTTTAATTTTTGCTGGGTATAGTATTCTTGGTTGAGACCCTTTTCTTTCAAAGCTTTGAATATATTATTCCAAGTCCCTCTTGACTTTAGGGTCTGGGTTGAGAAGTCAGTTGTGATGCAAATTGGTTTTCCTCTAAATGTGATTCGACCCTTTTCTCTTGCAGCTTTTAAAATTTTGTCCTTGATATGGATGTTAGGCCTCCTTGTAATAATGTGCCTTGGGGTGAGTCTGTTGTGATATTGTATATTTGGAGTTCTATTTGCCTCCTGAATTTGATTTTCCATTTCATTCTTAAGGTCTGAAAACTTTTCTGAAAGAATCTCATTGAAAAAATTGTGTAGTCAATTAGTTTATGCCTCTCAAATTTGGTCTCTTGATGTTATACAAAATTTCTCGACTATTCTGTTCATAATCTCTTAACATCTTTTTGCTAGTGAGACAGATTAGGAGAGATGGATCAAAAAGGAAGTTTGCTACTAAAGCACACAAGGTAAGTGGGATTCTGTCCTGCATTCCAAATGAGACCTTTTAAATCAAGTCTAGCTTTCATATAAAATGCAATATAGAGAATTTAAGTGATTTATCAAGACAAAATAAATGATTACTGACCTAACTTTAATTGGAACTAACAAAAATAATGCATAAAATTTATATTTATGCTTGACAAGGAGTACACTCACACATATACACATACATTAAATTAAAAGATTAAAAAATTTAGAGAACCCCTGAATCATATTATCTTCAAAATGTTATAATTAAAACTAAATATTAAGAAAGTCCTAGCTATATAGCTTTTCATCATTTGCTTGTTTTATTTATTTTTGTTCAAAATAATTTATCTTGACAGAGAATCCCTCTGGGTAGATACAAAGTAATGTCAAATCTTATAACTTTTTTTAAAGTTTTGTGTCACTTTAATGCCTAGGAAGTTCATATTCATTTAGGAGTATAGACAGTAAGATGGCATTTAAGATATATCATGTTAGTAGTATCTTTGAGTATGTGAAGAAATAATGAGCTAAACATGGTGGTGAATGCCTGTAATCCCAGTGACTAGGGAAGCAGGGAGATTGCAAGTTTGAGGCCAACCTCAGTGATTTAGCAAGGTCCTAAGCTACTTAGTGAGACCCTGTCATTAAATAAAAATTAAAAAAAGTCACATTAAAAAAATGTGACTCGGTGGTTAAGCTCCCATGGGTTCAATCCCTTTTACAAAGAAGGGGGGCTATTGGGTCCAAGCCCCAATCCAAATAATAATAAGCCAAATTACTTATATAACCATCAAAATTGTTTATTTAATCTACACAACTAGTTAGGAATAATCTTGATTTCTCTGGTTTTAAGTTCATCAATAAAATGAGAAAATAGGATTCAATAAAATTTTCATGTCCTGTGCTTTCTTATGTTTTTACATATTTTATTGATGCATATAGTATACTTAATGTCCTGTGCTTTCTATTAATATCTGGTTTTAAGTCATATAATTTGTTGTTATAAAATTATTTGAAACTCTAAGGATATCATACAGATGAAACACATTTACAAAACAGTATGTAAGAAATAAAAAATGAATAATTTCCCAATTTATAATTTTAAAATCATTTATGAGTATATGCATGGAAGACCATTTGATCAGTATACATAATGACTCCTTTTCATAATACAATGATTCTCTCTTCCTTAAGTGATATTAGATATTGATTCCCCTTTTGAACATGCACACTGCTTCTTAGTTTCTTCCTCATATACTCATGCTGTCATTCTGGCACATGTCAGGGACATCAATGCACCTACTGATTATAGCCTAAGAGAGTTCACTTCTAAGGTGCTGTAGACTAGGAAACTCAGTAAACTGTGAGTGTCTTATGAAGAGTAGCACTAGAGGAATTCTGTATACTATGACTGAAATATAAGGGCCTTGGTGACAGAATAATGTGACTTCAGTAAAGAGAAAGCACCTTAAATACTTATTTTTAAAAATTAAACTCATTTCTATTTTTTCCTCCTCCTATTCCTCATCCTTTCCTTCTTCCCTTATCTGGACTATACCAGTGTTATTGCTAAATACCTCCTTTTCAGATGTGTAAATTTTCAAGACTATATGTCCACTTTGTGGAGTAAAAAGCATCTAATGACTCTCAAAATCAATTAAGCTCCCTCTCCAATTTTCAACATATATGAAACCATGGTTTATAATAGAAAAAAGATCCAGATGATCTCCTTCAGTGATAAAACAGCTCTTTGGCCCCACATTTATATTCCTACCATTTATTTTATAAGTATTCTCAGATTCACTGCAGTCAAATAAATTTATATTCTCCCTGACAATGCAGGTGACCCCATATGACTTTATCTGTATTTCTGAGAGGGTTTTTCAATCTTCACTAGGTTTTATATTACCTTCAGGGAGTTTTTTTTATTGATATGTGCGTGTACAGTAATACAAATGGGATTGCTCTCTCCTAATCCTTTGAAAGTTACAGCCAGGGAATATACATAATAACGAAGTGGTAGGCATGGATGCATCTTACAGAAGCTCATCTTTTAAATAAATGACACTGCTCTATATGTGGACTCTTATGGGTTATAGTCTGGATGGTTATTTTTTCCGCATTGAAATGTTTTCTGAGGGCTTTTATTTGTTCAAGAATGAATTTCTACAATTATTTTTACTTCTCTTTTAAGAAGTTGTGCAGAGAAACAAAAAGTTCACACATAACTTCTGCAGGAAATTAATGTTGTGTAGTTTAGAAACATGCATAGGTTTTATTATTCTAGACACAAAATATAACTCTGACAAAAGCTACGTGACCCGCAGCAAATCACCCAGTCTCTCTGATCTTTAGGTTCTTTATCTTTAAAAGGGCTTTCACTTTATTGTATTCATCTAGGAACATCTTAGAGTTTCTATGAGTAAGGGATATAATCTTTTAAAAACTGGTAAAATAGTGGGCTTCTAATGATGTATTTACCTTCCCCCTCCATATTGCTATCCGTGAGTCAGGAAATGGAGGCTCTATCATATTCCACCCAGGACTTCTAAGCTCACCCAAGAGATTAATGTTCAGCTGGCAAATGGGAAAGATAAATGAGTGAAGGGCAGAGGGGAAGGTTTAGGAATCCTGGAAGTAGTAATCATAGACTCTGCCCACATACCACTGGCCCCACCCAGAAGCACTGGTGGAGGGGAATTGCAGTCAATTCTGAAAGCCATTGCCAAGCAGAAACTCTATGCCATGGACAGAGAAATTCACCACTGTGGAGAGCACCCTATCCACCAGGAAGAGGACAGAGAATTGCTGAGGCGTGTCCTCTATTTGGGAGGAGTGACTGAAGAAAGCTCTTTATAGTCTCAGAGAAAGGTTAGGAGCACTATCTTGGTCAAGGAGAACAAGTCATTGTTGAAAGCAAAGGTGATTTTACTTGGTGTAAACTAACTAAATTTTTACCTACAACATTTTTTTTAAGAGAGAGAAGGAGAAAATCAATTTTATTTATTTTTCATACAGTTTTTGTTTCTCTGACACTTATTTGTGTATGTGATGCAAGGGTTCAAATTTGTGTCCTCATGCTAGCAGGTAGGCACTCTAACCGCTGAGGCACCACTCCAGCCCCCATCATTCAGTCTTGAAAGCATTAAGAATCATGTCCAGGTTTCCTTTCACAAAGCAACTATAATAGCAGCAGTAAATAAATTGAGTAAATACATAGCTGTAAACGTAAATATAACATCATGAGACCTCTCAGAGTTCAAGAGCAACTGAAAAACCTATTTTCAAGCAAAATCATCAATTAGTGGTAAACTCATCAGATTTTATTATAAGTAGATACTTCTATGAATATTGGTTTACAATTATGAGAGTAAATATTTCAAATAGCTGAATTTCCTGAGATTATTTTTTAGGTATGCTCACAATATACTTCTATTGAGAAATTTTACTATTTGACTTTCTTTTATCAGAAAATTGTAGTTCCTGGATCTCAAGGAAAGCTAGAAGTGACACATTAATGATTGATTTTGTATGATCCCAACTATGAACTCTGACTTGACCTTAAACCTACATCCTGCTCTTCAATGGGTATCTCATTAGATATTTTACTGGCCCCGCAGACTCTACACATGCAATAACCACCCAACCAAATTCCACATTGTGTGCTGTGCTAGACTCCACACTAATCAACGCTCATTAAGTCAATCTGTATATTGCCACTGATATTTAAGGAAAGTGTTAAAGCATAGAAGAATCTATACCTCCAAATATGCTACCTCGGCATAGGAATTCTCTAAAGGCATTAGAAAACCAGCAGATTAAAAAACGTTCTGACTTTCCCTGTTCTTCCTGAAAGTGGGAGATAAATCCCCCATTGGAAAGATTCTTTCCTTTTACCAAGAGGAAACCAACATTCTTACCAGCAGAGATGGGAAATCAAGGCAGAAGGAAATCCATTTCAACAAACCACGATAAAACAACCTTCTTTATTTAGCCTGTCCACATAGTTTATTAACTTTTTCATAATATTACTTCATTACTTTGTTTATCCATCTATAAGTTCTTAGGCTAACTGGTTTTTGGGTCCTCTTTGGAGTCTCCATGTCCATGTAAAAATAACATTTTATGTTTTTTTCCTGTTAATCTTATGTCAACATAATTATCAGGCTATACAGAGACCCTGGGATGTTAGAGAAAAAGTTTTGCCTCCCATACATACATTTTCTCTCTCCACACTTAACTTTATCTCATATCAAATTAGCATTATCTCTAAAGCCAACTAATGTGTGTTTTTCTTCTTTTCTCTCTTGCTTTCTCCAAATCAGTGTTCATAGCTGTCCAAGTCATGTCATAGATTTCTGACCCAATTTGATTAATCATTAATTTGATCATGTCGTATTCTGTTGTCTCTGTTAATACTATGTATTCATAGGATAAAGCATCATTTTTTCACCATATCAGACAAGAATTTACATGTTCAAACATCTGCTTAATTCTCCAATTTCATCTTTAGAAAATTAGCTGTATTTAAAATTGCAATGTTTTTCTTTTACAAAAATCATACTCATACCACTCTGTATTTCAAGTAGCACACTTAAAAATGTTACACAATATTTTATGGTTGAAATATTTTAAAGAATAAACATTTATATCAGGAAAATTAAGAAAATGAAATTCACTTAGGAATATATATCACACAGGTAATAAAACAGCAAAATGAAAGAATGGTAGATAATGAAATTGTGAATTATGATTTTTTGGTTTTGAACAGATGCTATGAAAAAAATAAGAGAAAAACACAATAAATAAAAAATTTGTTGTACAAAAGTTGTGTATCAGTGAATAGTATCAAAAAATGCAAGTTCTGTAATGCAGGATTAATGACTAAGTAGTGGCATTTGTTTAGATGATACTATACCTAAGAGAAATAAAAGCAGTGACACTCCTGCATTTATAAGGAAAAGGTGCCTTCCTCCTTTAGAGCTATTCTCCCTGAAATGACCCCATTGCTGCAGTTATGTGTGAGCAAGTAAAGCCAGGTATCATCATGGTGACTTTTAGTCAGTGAGTTGTCATCAGTCTTATGGACCTATGTATATAAGAGTATAATGTTGAACCTCCATGTTTGTATTCTTAATTCACAGCAAGAAAATATTTTTGGCTTTCTTGCTGTTCAGATCCAATAAGATACTATTCATGAAAATTTTTTTAAATGTTTTAAAGAATGATATAGATTTGCCTAAGTGTTGGCAATGTGACCAAGTCATTGTTTTTATCACAAACATATTTAACTGCCTCCTTAAATGGATAACTATATTTGCGTTTTTGACATAATGGAGAAATTTAAAATAACAATCTTGCCAGTCTTTCCTCACTGTGGATTGGCAACCATTTCATTCCCAAGGCAGATATAATAGCATATAAAATGAAATTAAATGATTTCTTTGAGAGCACAGGTATTGCTTGTGTGTTAGTTTTCTATGACTGTAGCAATACACCTGAAACAAATTCACTGGAAAAAAAGAATAGATAAATTTTTGGTGCCCAGTTTTGGAGATTCCATTCCATGATTGATTGGTCCCATTGCTTTGGGTCTGTGGCAAGGCAGCAGTTAATGACAAAGTACAGGGCATAGCTTAACTTCTCAAATCATTACCAGGAAGAGACCAAGGTTCCCCCCACAATGCCATGTCTGCAATGAAGTAATGATCACATACCAGGGCCTACCTCTGAAAGGTTCATCTGCCAATACATCATTACAGGGACAAAGCTTTTAACGCATGGAACTTGGTGTACATTCAACATCCAAACCAAAGAAGCTAGTTTTTCAAGATATTTCCAGGAATCTTTTGAGATGTTTAAGCTAATGTATTTTATGAAATAACAAATTGAATAATTATGTGCACAATACACCATAATTTTAATAGGGGATCAGAAAGAAGAAAACAACTACCTGAAACAATGGACAAATTGTGATTGCTTCACTTTTAAATTATTGAATTATTTTATAACTCAGAGAGTATTTCTAGGCATAATAAAAATATGTAGGAGGACTGGAGCAGTGGCTCCGTTATTATGGCACTTGCCTGGCATATACCAGGACACAGATTCGGACCCCTGCACCGCGTACATAATGCCATACATGCACAATGAAAGACACATTAAAAACCAAAGTTGATTCTCTCTTGCTCTCGCTCTCTCATTATCCCTCTCACTCTTAAAAAAATGAGTGTGTGTGAGAGAGAGGGAGAGAGAGAAAAAAGAAATCTAGAGGGAATTG
The DNA here is from genome assembly GCA_004027875.1 of Aplodontia rufa. Lineage (NCBI taxonomy): Eukaryota > Metazoa > Chordata > Mammalia > Rodentia > Aplodontiidae > Aplodontia > Aplodontia rufa. Next base: position 58,279 of record PVKS010005553.1, on the reverse strand, counting down.
TGGGAAATCTTTAGTAAATTTTGCTTAAACCAAAGAGATTTAATTAGAGATTTCATCTAAAATCTATTGGATTTTTGCTGGTCAGTCATTAGGTCTTAGCCCTATTTGGAAGCCATCCTAAATTGTAGCAGTGATACCCTGTAAGTTATCAATATATTCTAAATCTAGAATATTAAAAAGAATAACAAAGATTTCAAGCACATTTTAACAATGCTGCAAATTTCTCAGAAAAATGAGCAAACTAATGTTGAGAAAGCTATTCTTTAGACCCTTCTTTACAACAATCCACCCCCAGTTTATCATCTTATTCCTAGCAGAGTGCCATTAAACATTGCTAAAACCAGTCTCATTTATGTGTTGCATGATACTCTTCACACAATCACCAATTTAAACTGGAGACAGTGAGCATTATATCCAAAATGTGCACCATCTTTTGTTTTTCTAAGAAAACAAGAATCTTTCTTCAGGTTCATTGCCAGAATGATGTGTCACTAACCTAGAACTGTTACATCAGAATACCTCAAGATGGACCCAAGAATCTGCAGTTCAACAAACTCCTCTATACTTCTTTGCCACCCCATGTAGAATTAACTTCTCTTTGCTCTGGGTTCCCATTACCTTTTATGAATACAATTACTTATTTGCATTTATGATCTCCCTAGTAGGCTGAGATATTTGAGAGGGAAAGTACTTTTATTAACTTATGCATACTTGAAACACAGCAGATACTATATGATATAAACTATGTTGATTGAAAGTCAGAATGAACTTGGACAAACATGAATATGTAAAACATGGCCAGAATTTGATGCCAAAAGAACCAAATATTTCAGAAGTGTCTGTAACAATGCTAAACAAATATATTAAAAACATATTAGAAAAGCTATGTTAAGAGAATAGTGAAAAATATGCCTGGAATTGGTGAGATCAAAGAAGCTTTGAACGTAAGTCTGAAGAATTTTAACTGAAACTTATGCAGAAAGGGACTATTTATTGATGGAAAGATATCAAAGATAAAAATAATATAAAAATATTTAGTATAGCAAATTGTACGTAGTGTGGAATGTAGACTCAGTTGGACAGTGCATAACATAGGAACCACTGCAATATGTGGGAGTAAAGGGATGACAGAATAATGGTGTTATCAACTGTGGTATCTATTTCATATTTACATTTATAGAAAATTTTTATTTATAATCTCCACATGTACAAAATAGGAATTTATCTTAAAGAGCTAAGTCGATCACTGAAATAAAGGATTTTAAAGTGATTTTTAAATTAAAAAATCAACATTTTTCTTTGAAAAATTCTCATTTTACTACAATATTATCTTATTTGTATTATAACTACAAAATTAAATTATGATATCTTTCCTAAAATTTTGGAGCCAAAAACAAGTATCATCAAAGAACTTCAAATTAAATAAATATATTGTTAAGGTAAGAATAAAAATACCAATTAATTTGTAAGCTTAAGGAATGATTCATAAAGGGATCTTGAAAGATTTGAAAATATTTGAAAATAATATTTAAGTCACATTTTGCTAATTATGAAACTTACAAATTTTGTTTTTTAGGGGTGTGCTGGGGATCAATACCAGGGCCTTATGCATGCTAGGCAAGTACCCTATCACTGAACTATAATCCAATCCCCAGCATTCTAAAGTTTAAAAGCATTTTCTATAGGAAGAAAGAAAGATAATCACTTGCAGTCTTGAGAAACTGATAGCAAACTAAAATATAAGGGTATTATTTACTTTTGTAAGGTTGAGAAATTTAAGAATGATGTGATCATATATTCTGGGGTTAGTAAGAACACTTTCAGAGGGAGCAGAGTGGATGTCTGTTTTGTTTAAATACCTACAATTAAAAAATGGACAGATGGGGCTGTATTGATGGCTCAGGAGTTGTAACACTTGTCTGGCATGTGTGAGGACACAAGCTTGAACCCCAGCACCATGTACACATCAAAGTGTCAGAGCATCAAAAGTCACATGAAAAACTAAATAAAATTGATTCTCTCATTCTCTCCCTCTCTCATTGTTGCTCTCTCTCTCTCAAAAAGAAAATTGATAACTAACCCTAGTAAAGAATTTACATTTCATGAAGAGATTAAACAAGTGATTTTTTGAAAAAAGATATGTGCAAAACACTTTATATTCTGGATGAGATGAGAGCAAATAGTTGTAGAGGTAAAAGGATGATGAAATCTAATGAGGAAAAATATTTTTTAATATGAAAGGGAGCGATAGAGACACTTTTATGGTGTTTGGGTGTACTTTATTGAAATGAACAAATGAGTAATTTCATGACAACAGAAAAGTGAAAGAACAGGAGAAAAGATAAGCTAGAATCTCCTTGGAATCATTTGGAATACTGCAAAAACTTCTTGATTTAAAATGTTGGATATGAAACAGATTCAAATGCGTTGCTGGACTTAATTGACCTAACTGGAATGAATCTGGGGTTGAATTAGAGTAAGAATCTAGAGGTCAGAAAGATTTAGAGGTTAATGAATTAATGGCATAATATCATTTATAGTTTATAAGAAACTATAATACCTTTTGGCAACTATTCTTTTATATTTTTTCACTTATTTTGGTAAACAGAATATTTTATCACAGCAGAAAATAACCTTAAAAATCACATTGTCTTCCATGCATACAAATTGGATTGCCTTCCTGCTAATAAGAATTTCTCAGATGTCAAGGTGAGCAAATTTCCTGTCCCTGAGGACATAACTGATGGATCTGGGGTAAAGATACCTGATTCAAGAAGGGCAGAGATAACTGGTTAACAATTTAAGTGTTTAATGGTAGAACAACCATGAGGCTTCCATATATATATTCACAGTACATACTCCATATATTTTATAGTACTGACAAATCTAATGACTCACTTCAGAGAGAAAGTCTATGAACACCTGCTGATAAGGTAGTCTGTGTTTGTTATTTGCAATCAAAACAATTGTAGCTAATAATAGTTTTTACTTGAGCCTATTTAAGAGTAAAATATGAAGTGCCCTGCTCAACATAACAAACTGGGTTGTTAACAGAGTTACAAACTATGAGGATATTATTTTACTTCTGAAAATTGAGAGGAATACTACTAGGAAGTAGCAAATTGAGTAGATTTTCTTCTAAGATTATTATCATTTTGCAAAACCCTAAATAATTCATCTGAATTTAGTTTTGGGGAATTTTTAACCCAATTAGAGTAATTATTATTCATTGAACTAGAACAAAAATCCATAATAAATATATATAAACAATATTAAATATATATATCATATATTATCATTTATTTCATAAAAAAATTGAGCAGCTGGAGCCCTGGCTTGGCGGTTCCAGCTCTTGTCTGCCATACATGAAAACATGGGTTCAAACACCAGCACCACATACACAACAAAGTGTTGGAGCAACGAAAGTCACATGAAAAACCAAATAAAATTGATTCTCTCTTTCTCTTTCTCCCACTGTCCTTCTCTCTTTAAAGAAAGGGAGAATTAAAATTATTATAATTGAATAATCAGTATATAAACAAAAGAAACAAAGTATATGAAAGTTTATATACAAAAGAATCAGCCATATTTAAGTATTCATTTTATAATGAATAACAGATTACCTATGACCTTTTAACAACATCAGATTTAACCTGTGTTTTTCCTTTGGGTATTATATATGAGGAGTCTCTAAATTAATTTATCATCATTTTAAAAATCATTTTCTTAGTTTTAGAATGCAAATAGCACTCACTAAAACAAGATTGCCACTGTGTGGTGGCAATCTTTTAAGAACAAATAAGGTATCCCTTACCAGGCACTCTGAGAAACAGAAGTGTTTTAGATCTCAGATTTTTTACTTTGGAATATTTTTAAATACATAATTTATAACTTTAGGATGGGACCCAAGTTAAAACATACGTCCATTTATGTTTTACACACGTTTAATCTAAAGGTAATTTTATGCAGTATTTCTAATGTGCCTCAGTTTTTATTGCTACTTGTCACATGTGGTGTAGTGTAGAATTTCCTACTTGTGTTACTCCTTTTACCCATCAGGATCACAGCACAGAATAACACACGAAAGGGATAATTGAAGAAAATATAATGGAAAGATAAGTTCTATATGTGTTATTTAAAATAAAACAAAGAGGGAGATAGAACCACATTTGGAGTCCAGCAAGGGCTGGGGAAAAACGAACTTATATTTAAACCTGAAGTAATAATGAAGGGTTGTCAAAACCTGAAGATAAAAAAAATAAATTTGTAGAGAAGTCTCCTACAGATCACAGTGACCTTGGTTTAAATGATGCAGGCAATCCAGGGGACTCCAGAATAAAAGAGCCTGAGAAATCAGTAACTTCTTCTCTTCCCTTCTACATATTTTATTCTGGGTGACCTCATTACTGGATTAAAGAAACAGGCTTGACTTAATAGAGTTATCTTAATAGAGTGTGTTGAGCTATGTTAACACTGTTAATAGAATTGTGTTAACACAACAGTAAGTTGTGTTAATAGTGTTCATATAGGTGAAGCTTTTGGACCAAGAGTTTGGTAGAGAATGGAGAATAATGAAACTAGGAGGGAAAGTAAAAAATATGCAGTATACCTTGCCCCACTACATCAGCAGCATCAACCAGAAGTGTCCCAAGGATAACACTAACTCACTTTCTTTTTTTTTTTTTTTTTTTGAGTTTTGGATTTGCACCTATGTTTTAATGACACTATAATCATACATAATAGTGGGATTCATTATGCCATATTTGTTCATGCTCAGAACATAATTTGATCAATCTTTCTCCCCAGTAACCTTTCCTTTCCCTCTGTCTGAGCTTTTTGCCACTCAACTGATCTTCTTTGCTATTATTATTGTTAATATTATTACTTCAATTACTGCCTTACAATTATATATGTAAGCAGGACTCATTGTGGTATATTTGTACCTGGACTTAAGGTAATTTGGTAGATTTTTTTTAATTTTTTTTATTTTGAGCAACCTTACAAGATTTTAACAAAATAATATAAAATGTGTACTACCTCACTTTCTGACCGGTGAACCTGTCTTTCTTCTCCTACTGTTGAAGTTCGAATCTTATGAAATCTTCAGGGTTAGTTCCATACTGTCACACCTGCCTTAGAATCCGTAGTAGGCGCCGTTTGCCAGAGAGCTCTTTACTGCTCTATTGCAATCATTGATGATACAGAACAGTGTTCAGTGTGAATAATGAAAAGCACTGATCACATTTCTTTCTCTCTTTCAGAGCTTCAGGGATTCAGTTTCGCAACCATTCTCCACTCTTACTCCACTCGGCTGTCTCTGCTACTCGATGTCTAGACGTGTGCAATGATTAATACTCTTCCTCCACTTTCACTGTGTCTGTTCATTCTGCTGCTATATTATTAATTGTCTGCCATTGCTCTTGGAGGTCTTAGTTCACACCCTTAACTCCACTGTCATTCTGGTACAGCTGCAAGGCTGCCACTGCAGAACTTAGTCCCTACCTGATGCTTCTGCTTCCAATGTTTAAAAACTCTTATTTTATTGCCCTCTGCTATTGACTCTATTTAACTTACATTTAACTGTGATCACATCTGAACTAAATTCTTTTTGAAGTTATTGTCACTATTCCCAGATATTGATATCTACCATGCACATGGCTAGATAATTTTAAAAATTTAATTTTTTTAAACTGACCCTTTATGGTTAATATCTATGATTTTTCCTCTGTTTCATACTTGAACTCAACTTGAAATATTAACTATCAAAAGTGTATATACTATCTGTGCTATGCCATAAGATGAATTGAGAATAAGACAGATGTCTTCTTTCTTCTCTGCTATTATAGTCTATAGATAAGAATACACTCAAAAAATGTAATTAGTACTAAAATTAGGGAAATGGAAAATATAGCATGTAAAAGAAGCACAGTATGTCACAATTCAGACAAAGAGAATGAAAATATGTTTCTAATAAGAAATTTTCTATGATCTAAGTGGTGCACTTTAGAAATGTCTAAGGCAAAAAGATGGTAAGAAAGAGGAAATAAATAGAACAATCTGTGTGAATAATTGAAAGTTGAGGATATACTCCTGCAGGGAGCAAACATCGCCTTATAATACTGACTATTTTGAGAAATGGAAATCTTTTAAGTATGGTAAGAACTTAGAACACCATGGTGGCATGAAACAACAGAAGAGTTGATTAGCAGCAGTCAAAAGTGATTAATATAACTTAGATTAGGCAAGTTCTTAAAACCATATTAGGGTATTTAGTATTTATTCTAAGTGTTGGGTTTTATTCACCAGGTCATATTATCACATATGCATGGTTTACTAATTCTCTGCCTCCTTAGGTAGATAGGGAGCACAAGTCAGAAGAGAGAAGATGAAAATAACTTCCAACCATAGCAAAGATCAGAGATCCAAGCCTATGACAATATTGCAAGATTGGCAATGGAAATAAAAGGTTGTATTTGAGTTCAGGGTGGCTGAAACAACTGGAATTTTCAGGATAGAATTAGGGCAAGCAAGAGTTATAAAATGAGAGAGTGCCAGAAATCTACATAGGAATCCCATGGGGTTTAATCCTGAATGAACAGCTGTAGTTTTATAATGTGAAACTCCGTGAGACTTGTCAAAGAATTACATGAGATAAATGTAAAGAGATTTTTTAGACTTCATGGGGGCCTGGAAAACATTAGAACTATAATCAGCCATAGCAGAAAGGTTTCACTGAACACTCAGGATATTTATTAGAGAGTCATGTGATCCATGTGTTAGAAATGGAGATAAAGTAGTCTTACAATAAAGCTAAACAAGATCTGCAAAATTACAGTTTAAAATAGTAAATGATCAAGCTGGCGCACAAGTAACTTAACTATCTTTGGGGGAAAAATCTGTGTCTTCAAAGGAAAATAATGACATTTAGATAATAAATGATGCACTATGTATAATATTTACTATCCCATAAATACACTAAATATACAAAAAAGGAAATATAAATAATAACTATAAGAAAATATCAGTAAAGAAAAAAAGAAATGATGGAGATAATAGAATCATTAGAAACTGAATTTTGCACAGCTATTATAGTACACTAGAAAAATGAAGTAATCTTGGAAAAATAATAAGAGATAAAAGAGGGGCAAAAAGAATAAGTGGAACTTGCTAAATATTTTGAAAACAAAAGATTAGTGAAATTGAAAGCATAGCAATAGAATCTATCCAAATTAGAGGTAAAAATAACCCCCAAATAGAGTCTATTTGACCTGGAAAAAATGTCAAATACCTAATAAATAATAATGGAGCACCAAAGTAAAAGTAACAAGCAAAATATATCTGAGGAAGTAATAGTCAGAAGTTGTCCAAGTTTCATAAAAACCTTCAATTTATAGTTCCAAGAAAAAAAAAAAGAAAAACCTAATAAGATAAGCACAAAACCATAACAGAAATATCAAAATCAAATTGCTGGAAAACACTAATAGGCAGAAAATATTTAAGGTAGTAAAATTTGTTTTTGAAGAAGAGTAAGAAAAAAAGTAAAAACATCTTCAAAAAGAACAATTTTTTTTTTCTTTTCAGATAAACCAAAGTTTTGGGAATTTATCACAACCACACTGAAACTACAAGAAGTATTAAGGGAAATTTTATTAACTGGAACAAATAAAAATCAAATGGAACATATGCAAATTATGAAGAACAACACAAATGATAAGAATGGAGAGCATATTTGAACCTTCCAAACAATCCAACGCTTACAGAAAAATTAGTAACAAAATATTGTGAAGATTATAATACAGAAGATGACAAAAGACAGGCAGGGGAAAGAGAAGTACACTTTTGAAATTTTTCACGCAGTTTAAATGCATTCTTTGCAAGCACACAGGGAACATTCACAGAAATGGGCCAGAAAACCATTCTCAATAAATTTAAAAATATTGACATTATGTATAGTTATTTTCTAACAAAATAAGATTGAATTATAAATCAATAAAATAAGATATTTGGAGATCCTAAGCTACTTGAAGGCTGACACATGACCACTCTCTTATGGACCATTAGCCTTGTTCTTTTGACACAAGTCCAATGCAAAGCTCTACAGAACCACTTGTTTTTCTTTTTTCATAGAAATTTACAGGTTGATTTTATAAAGTTCATATATAAAGTTCATATATAAAAAAAGTAAAGGGTCTAGTATATACAAAGAAAGTTTTAATGGTGTTTTAAAAGTTAATTTAAACACAACCAAGTGTCAGAGCAACAAAAGCCACGTGAAAAACTAAATAAAAATTAATTTCTCTCTCTTTCCCACTGTCCTTTTCTCCCTTTAAAAAAGGAAGTTAATTTAGAATTATTATAATTGATATATTACAGTACTAGTACAAGGGTAAACATATAAACAAATATACAAATTAATAAAATAAAAGATAATAAAACAAAATCTGATGTTTTTGCACATATGTGCATGGTTTTTGGCAGTGTCCAGAAAACTAAATGTATAATAATGGTCTTTTCTGATAGAAATGAACCTTAAAACTACTTCACACCATGGAAAAACATTACCTTGAAAAGGTAATGATACTCAGCTTTAAGTGTTTTCATCTGTTGATGTGTATGTTTAGCAACTGAAATTGTTATATGTTGCTGATGGGAAAGTAAAATGATACAGTCACTTGGGAAAATAATTTAGCAGTTTACTATAAAGTTAAAAATACATTTACTGTAAAATTCAGAAAGCATTTACTACTACATTTATCATATTTACCCAAGAAAAGTAAAAATGTAAGTCACAAAACATCTTTGTGTATGTGTTATAGCAGCTATAGTCATAAAAAATCCACACTGAAAGCAGCTTGGATGTACATCAACAAATGAAATGATAAACAGAGTGACATATTTATACAATAGAATATTAAGATGAGCAAACCATTTAAAAACATAGAAAAACACAGATGCATCTCTAAAATATTGTACCAAGCAAAAGAAAGCCAGACTGAAAAAATTCTTTTAAAATATTACTTGCAAAATCAGTACTGCCATCCTGAGGCGCAGCTGAATTTCAGCCAAAAACCATCATCAACTACCATGTCTTCAGTGTTCACAACAATATCTCCTTAATATCTTAAATATAATTGATGAATGGATGAACAGCATCAAAAACAACAACAAAAAATCAAACTGTATCACAAGTACTTCCATTCCCAACTGGAATCAATCCGAGACCACATTTCTGTCATAATGGCTTTTAAAGAAGAACAACTTTTGTCATTGGCACCTCTGCGTTAGATGCTGCCTACATTTAGCCAAGCCATATCTTCTCTTTTTCACAGCCATATATTTTTCTGGATTGATTATGAGACATATGTAGACCCACAATTACTTCTGAAAATTCAATCTTATATAATTCCAATCACAAGTACATGAAGAGCTTCCTATGCTGTATATTAAAAGTAGCAAATGATATTCATGATTAGGTGTATAAACAACAAGTTTCTAAAGAATGCTCTTGAGCCTTTAAAAATTAAATCTCAAAACATTGCTGCAGTAAAAAAAAGAATATATTTCAGTGGAATATGTTGTATCTATTAATAATGGTGAGAAAGAAAGCTAAGGTTATATAGAGCATAATTTCAATGATATAGGATTGAATAGAGAAGATTTTTATTTATATAAGCTGACATGAACTCATTTAGATACCTTGCAGAGAGGAAAGGTTACATTCTTTTAGTAAAGGTCATTGTAATATTTGAAAGTCTTAAAGAGAAAAACATAAGTTGGAATTTGTTGACATACTGAGCCGGGTAATATGTTTTCTGACTTCAAGCCAGTTAAAAAGATGTCTTTGTGATAGAACAAAAGTACATGTTAAAACCATACACTAGTTTAGGGAATAATAAAACTTGCTTGGCTAATGTATCCAATTTAAGAGAAATAGAAGACGGTTTTAGCCCACTTTTTTAATCAATAGCCATCTTATATAAGAAAGGATTTATACGTGTTTAAACTTCTTTAATTCTAAACTTTCCATTGTATGTATCAAGTCAGTTACAAAGTTCTATTAACCCTACCTTAGAAATATAGCTCCATTTTCTTATTTAAGTGCCATTTGCTTCTTTATACCCTCATGAAACATTTTGAATTACAGAAAAAAATATCAGGAATATTAAATGTTTAAAATGGATGAATGGTTTTATTAACTTCCATCTTGACACATCAGTACACCATGCCTTAACTCTTTTCTTATAATGAGAGCCAAGTTTCCTACCACTAAGGGTTTACCCCAATGTCAAATATACTTTTGTTTAAGTGTTGTTTGCTGTGTTATTTCCCCCACCCCAAAAATGAAAAGAGGTAAAACAACAAGGTAAGCAAGTTGGCTCTCTTTCATATAATTCTGTCTAGGCCACGGAACGTCTGGGGATATTGGGGAAGAATTTTATGTTATCATTTTTATCTCTATTTCCTGCACTGCCACCAGTGGATCATATGCCTTCCCAGTCACCACTGAAAGCCCCAAAACCAACAATAAAAAGCACTAAAAAGCACTACTGTTTCAAGTCAGGAGGGGGCACAGAAAATCACCAGGAAAAGAGATCAGACAAAGAACAAGTGAAGAAACAGATCCCTCCACTCACAGCCTGTGTACTTACTGATCAAGAACATAGCTCAGGGAGATTATCCAAGGAGGAGGTCTGTGAAAGCTCCCTGAGTGGGCAAATCTCTAAAATCAAAGGGGGAGACACACACAGCTGTGGCCTAACGTTTCCCACTGACCCCTACCTTTACCCCAAGCATTACGAACACCATCCTAGAGAAATATAGGTTCACAGACAACATAAGCAAAATCTTCCACATATCAGAGAGAACATTAAACCTTCATTTTTTCAGACTGGCTTACTTAACTTAGCAAGATATCCTCCAGTTTCATCCATTTGCCAGCAATTGGCATAATGTCATTCACCCTTACAGCTGAGTAACGTTCCACGATGTGTACTCACCACAGTTTCTTTCTCCATTCATCAATTGATGGGCACTCTGGTTTGTTCCACAGTTTAGCTACTGTGAATTGATCTGCTATGAATATCCCTGTACTATGTTCCTTCTAGGTAATTTGTGGGATAGCTGGGTCAAATGGTGGATCCATTCCAAGTTTTTTTGAGGAATCTCCAAACTGCTTTCCAGAGTGGTTGTAGCAGTTTGCAGTCCCACCAGCAGTGTACAAGTGTACCCTTTTCCCACATCCCTCCCAACATGTGCTGTTTGTATTCTTAATTATTTCCATTCTAACTGGTGTGAGGTGAAATCTCAGCATAGTTTTGATTTGCATTTCTCTAATTGCTAGAGATGTTGAGCATTTTTTCATGTTATTTGTTGACCATTTGTATTTCTTCATTTGAGAAGTGTCTATTTTGTTCCTTTTCCCATTTATTGGTTGAGATATTTGTTTTCTGAATGCTCTCTCTGATATGTTGGAAGCTAACCTGAAAAAAGGAAAAGAACAGAGGAATAGTTGGGAAGGAAATGGAGGAAGAAGGAATGAAATACTATAAATTAATGGAAAGAATCAGACTTAAATTGCTTATGTCCAAATATGAGCTTATCAATTTATAATTCAATGAATCACTAAGAAAAGGCGGGGGCAGCCATTTAATAAACAACAGAAAGATCAACAGAGGAACGAGAAAAGAAAAGGGGTGGGGGAATACTGGAGACTGAATTAGAATAAGCTATACTGCATGCATTTACAAAAATATAAATGTTTAATGCTATTGTCAAATATAGTTGAAAAAACAAGGGGTGATAGGAAGGGAGGAGAAGGGAAAGCATCTAATTTTCAGAATTTATATATATTCTATTATTTCATTAGAAGCTTGTTTGATTATACAACAAATAAATATCTGAATAAAATAAAAACAAGTTATATTTCAAGCATTTATGTCACTATGTTGTTTTCATGTATATAAAAATGTTCTTCATAGGCATAAGAATTATGTCACTATTTTTGTGTATTTTGGAAAAAATATATGACCCAGAAAAAGAGGGAAGGGACTTGGGGATGGGAGGAGGGAGGAGGGAGGGTCCTGGGGAGGTGGATATTGACCAAATTGTGTTGCTGCATTTTGTGCATCTGAGTACGTGAGAACAAATCCCATCATTATATACAACTATACTGCACCCATAAAAAGAAAAATCTTCAAGGAGCATATAAAAGGTTATAAAATGACTACAACAAGCAAAACCTCTGTAACATATGAAGCAAAATGAATGGACCATATAGTAACAAAAAAAACTACAAGAAGCAATATATGGAGATGTTCAAAATTTTTAACCTTTTTTGTAATTTATAAAGTTAATTAATAAATAATTGCCTGAAGTTAAAATGCACCTTTTTTAGTATTAAAAAATAAATAAACTATCTGGATGTGGTGGGGCACATGTGTAATCCCAGCTCTTCAGGAAGTTGAGGTAGAAGGATATCAAGTTTGTTGCCAACTTAGGTGGCTCTAGTAGAGTACTAGCCTAGTATATGCACAGGCACTAGCTTCAATCTCCAGCTCTGAAAACAATGAAACATTTTTGACAAATGTATAGCTAATAATCACCAACACAATCAACATACAAAAAATTTCCATAACCCTCAAATTATTCCTACCTGACGTTATTTACAGCTAAACTTTTTTCCTCTCTCCCAACCCACGTCAAAAACTTGGTTACACAGTATTACTCATTTTATACGTGCATGTAATTAATTTGCTAATATTTTTATTAAAGAGTTTTGGTACATGTTTTTGAGGTAATTAGTCTTCAGCTTTAATGTATCAGATTTTATTATTAAGATAAAATTAGCATCCCATGTGTTTCTTTCTTTAAATTACAGGTTTTCTATTGAAATTCTTTTCCTATAGATCAAAAGATATTGTTCTGCCTTCCGCAAAAAGTTCACTAAGAAATTTTTAACTGTTTTATCCATGAAAAAATTGTCAATTTGAGTGATTTTTCTGCTGACAGTGAATTTGCTCTTTATTACGTTCATCATGGAACTTTTATTCTGCACTGCCTCTGTGAAGTGTTCCATCTTTTTGTCAACAGTTTTGGATATCTGTCTCCAAGACTTGTCGTGAAAAATATAATGATAAAGTGGAATGAATTTCCTAGATATTGGTAAATACTGTTGTTTTCTATGTGATATTTTTTCATCCTTCAGTATAGTGAAAATAGATTGATTAATGTACTTATTACAGAAATGTTTCACTGCATTTCGGTGTCATTAATGTTTTAGCGCTATAAATTGGTATATTACCTTAAAATATTCAAACATAGGGGTGGAGCGGTTGCTAAGAGGTTACGACGCTTGCCTGGCATGCATGAGTACACAGGTTCAAACCCCAGCACCCATGTATACAACTAAGTGTCAGAGCAACGAACACCACGTGAAAAACTCAATAAAAAATGATTCTCTCTCTCTCTCTCTCTTACAGATTCAAAGACTAGTGACTGTTTAGAAAATTATTACTTGTATGTATTCATTCTCCCTCCTACAGTTAAAGTGAGCCCTCCCGCATTTTCAGTGAACTTTTCCAAGTTTTGGTGCAGTGATTTTTATTCTGGGCCATGTACCATCTTAATGCACAGAACAATTTTTACAAGAAAATTGGTTTTTCATAGAACAAATCTAAGCAAAAATAAATATAGAGAACATTTTAAAATATGTTGAAACTTCCATAAATCTTCAGTTTCAGAAATGCAAAAATTACTTCAGTTCTCAAGCTATGTTTTAAACAACTAACAATGATTATTGACATTTTCAGATGCTAACCAAGAATCTATCATTTTGACTAAAAGCAGAAATAAGCTTGGCAAAGCACAAAACCTATTACTGCACCTTTAATAATTCAGATATTCATTTCCATACACTTCAGTTCTTTCTATGATTCTAATACCCCAAAGAATTGTCTACAGTGCCTCATATTTCATCAAAATAGCAGGTATGCCTAGTAAAAATCAGAGATAAATGGCAAGACCCAGTTTTGTTCAACAAAGACAATTTACTTTTGTAAGATATACTTGAGATTTTTTATTCAGTAAGTTAACTACATTTTCAGTACGTTAACTACATTTACTATACTTTAGTTGAGACTACTTAGCAGCATTTTTCTGCTAATCATGATACACCAAGGTAAAAGAGAATCTTTTACCCATGTTCTATTTTGTACCAAGGACAGCATGACCTGGGCACCCTAGGACCTTTCATAACTGGTCTAGTGTGCTTGAAATACCAACTATAGAAAGATACAACCAACATGTACGTTTATAAATATTTACTCAATGACAGGCAAAGTCAACCTAACAAAATAAAAATGTAATCTGTGTCCTCTTTACAGATCATGACACAATATGTAGTTTAGTTTAAAAATTTCAGTGAAATTAAGATAAGTCCATGTCTTGCTTTAATTAAATGAAAAATGTAGACACAATTTTCCATTAGAACTGCCTATAATTACTCAACAGATGCATGATGTTTCCTAGCCACTAATGTCACAGAGATTGTGAAGTGGTTCCTCTGTGTGCATATTAAAACAATACAGTGCATCTTTCAACAATATAGCCTGCTTGAAACACTCTCATTCTTGAAACAGGTATATTCATTTTCTGATGGACATACTGTATAAAATACACGTATCATCATGTTACATCCAATTTGAAGAGGGTTCAGGACTGGAAAAGATCTGTTGATAATAATATAGACAGTGACACAGCAATACAGTATAGATTTTTTTCAGGTTTATTGACTTCAAGTATAATATTTTTACCATTATAAAGCTCAACTTGGAGAGTACAATGAGTCATGGTAACACTTATGTTTGGAATTTGCCAAAAGTTCCCTGCATGACATAAATTCAGTTTAGGAGTCCATGCTTTTAAGTCCAAATGAGTTGCTTTATAATTCACTATTAATGTATATAAACTTTGATACATTTCAGTTATCCTTCTTAAATAACTTATTTACACAAAACACTCCCAGCATGTCTTTAAACTTCTATACTATTTAGTAAAAGAACTTTAAAAATTATGTGACATAAAAAATCACACTTCATAGAAATGATTCTTATAGGTCACTCGCCTTATCTACATGTTTATTTGAAAATAATAGATTTTGTAAACTAAGTGGCAATTCGTTCTGTTTACTTAAAATTTTTTCAAGTATAATTAATTACTGGTCTGCTGGATTTCAAGGAATTCATTGTCTTCATATGCATGAGTTACAAGTCAGTCAATGACTTGGGGAAAAATTGGTGCTGTGATCATTTCTCTTTAACTTCCTCTTCTCTAGAAAAACTAAACACATTTGTTCCCAAGAAGGAGGAGAGTAGCACAGGGCAAACATCTTAACCTACCCTGTTTAAATTTACCAGTAGAATAAGTCATCCAAAGGCAGAAAGAGTTAAAAAAAAAGACAAGAACAGCCACAGCCAGTGATGTTATGTTAATTGAGTTCCCTCCTTAGGGAAGGGAAACAAGAAAGTGAAAATGAATATTCGTCCATTAGAGCTCATAATTATGACACAAGGGTGGGCAATGTTAAGAGGTATGATCAGGAAATTTTTCATTTCATCGTGAACTGCATTTTGTCAGAGAACTGTCAGGTGTTCATCAAATTCATCAAACCTTTACTGCAAAAAAATTGCAAAATGATAGATTAAGCCATTTTAGCAGAATTTTTAGCTTGAAAAATAAATAACTTTTTAAATATATCATGTCATGCTTTAAAGAATGCTTTCAGCCTAAACATGAAGTGTGCTTTTGACACGACTGAGGAAATAACAGAGCATTTTATTATATCTAATCCATGAATGCAAAGCACTAATTCAGACTAGATGCACTTTGGATAGACAGCTGAAATGAAGAAAAAAAGAATTGCTTGCCAAATGCATATGCTTTGGGAAAACTAAACTGGAGTCATTTTCCCTGAGTAATTTTGTATTATAAAATTTTTCCATCAGAAATGATAAAAGAATGAATACCTGTGTGGTAACTATGAGTGTATCATACTTTCTTACCAGTAGAGTAGAAGGGGATGATTTCTATTGTAAAAAAAGTGTGTGTGTGTGTATACTGCATATGTATGTATGTGTGTGTGTATATATATGTAGTATAAAACTACAAGTGGTTTTGATAAAATAAGGAAATTTTTCTTATAATGTTTAAAATTGGCTTGTTTGCTCATTCAATCAATATTTATTGAACACATTCTTTGTAACAGGTACTAAGACACGTACATTGGTTATGTATGATCTGTAACAAAATTGTTTTTCTTACACAATTATAAAATATGGCATAATATTTTAAATCATTTAGAAAATGCTTATATACAATTGTATAAAATTTGTAATCAAGATAATGGCAAAGTGAATTAAATATTAATCAACATTTATTTTACAGAATACTAAACCAAAATGGTATCAAAATAAAATGTTACCATAACATGAAAGGCAAGGGATCAGGGGACAGGAAGAGGGAGGTAGAGGGATATGGGGAAATTATATTGAGCAAATTGTATTGCTGAATTGTGTGCACCTAAGAATATGTGACAACTAATCCCAACATCATGTAAAACTATAATACACAATGCACTATATATATATTTATATATATATATATATATAGATAATATGATGGGTAAATGCTTAGACATTTAGTAGAAGACAAAGCCACCTGCTGGACTTTCAGTGTCGCTCTGAAAGCTTGTGTCCAATTTCATCAGTCTGAACATGTAGTAGCACATGAATCTTCACACCAAAGGCATAGCGAAGGCTAACTCTGTGCATATTTTATAAAGATCAGACATGGACACTGCTGTGGCTTTAATGTGTTTGCTCTGAAATTCATCTTGAAAATTAATCCCCAATGTAATGATATTAAAAGGAGAACATTTAGGAGGTTGTTAGGTCAATAAGGGCTTTTCTCACATGAAAGATTAGGCTTGTACCAAAGAAGCTTCACATAGCTTTCAGTCCATTTTTGCTGTTCTGCCTCCTGCACTGAGGGGACACAGTGCTCATCCCACAGAGGATTCAGCAATAAGGTGCCATCTTGGAAGAAGGGACCAGGTCCTCATCAGACATGAAAACCTTGATCTCCAAAACTGTGAGAAATAAATTGACATTCTTTGTAAATATCCCAGTCTATGGTATTTTGTTAGAGGAGCACAAAAGAAACTACGTCAGACATAAAAGGATACCAAAAACGTTATTAACAAAAGACAGTCATTGAGATGCTGTTTTAGAAAGAACTAACAGGATTATTGTGTTAGCATAGTAATAAGCACAAAACATTTTCCTCTCACCTGTGTAACCACATTTCACTCCATGGTGGGTAGAGACATTTTGACATAAGTCATTATTAGATCATAAAGACTCAGTTGCCTTCTGCATTTCTACAATGTCTTGTAATGAAAAGAACAAAGTATTCCAAGAATAGAAATGCCATTAGTAAGTAAAATATAGAAAACATTTTACAGAATAAATGGAAACAAATTTTGGTAGAAATCATTTGTTAAAGATTTGTTCTTATTATGTAGTTTGATGCTTAAAACAGTTGTTGACAAATTCTAGACCCAGAAAGTAAGTATGATATAGTCAGATATAGTATGAAAATGTTCTGTAATTTAAGAATGAAAACTTGGAGCATTAAATGATAAGACACAAAGGGGATTACTAGAACCAAAGAGAAATGTCAAAAGAATTTTTGAGATAAAGTAAACTGCAAAAATAGGTAGTTGAGTAGAGTCATGTGATTTTAACTCAGAAATTTCAGTTTTATTTAATCAACCATTCGATAAAAATGTATGATTGTCCGCTGTGCTGAAATTGAAACCAAATCAAATGCGACTGGGACAGGGTCTCAACAGAGGGAGAAGGGTAGATAAAATCTTGGGCTTTCATTCATAGTTTATTGCTTGAATTTTTCTCCTATTCCTTCACTCTCAGAATGTGGAAAATGAAACATTTCTTATCGTTCTATTCTTAATTAAATCTACCACAAATATAAGGTGTAGTGTAGAATCTCTTTACAAAAAAGAAATTGCAAAAAGAAATTTAAAAAATACCAGACTCTTCCATCCCCAACCCCTCAATAAAAGGTTGGATCATACTTTTGTTGGTGCACAAGTTTGACCACCACTAATACATGCTGTCCCCTCCTCCTGGAGAAGAAGCACCTCCACAACCCCCTGCCCTGTCCCTTATTCATATCAAAGCTTTGCTATAAATTAGACTTGTTTTTTTTTAAATCAACACCTAGTTAAAAGTTCCCATCTCTAGTATCATTACCTTTAAGGAAATGCCAGTATGTAATGAACTAAATACAGGTCCTCAATTTTACTATGAGATTACAAACCAATAAACCCATTTTAAGCTGAAAATATCATATGTTGAAATGCATTCAGAAGAGCTAAACTTTTACACCATCATAAAGTTGAAAATTAGATAAGTTAAACCATCACAGTTTTGGTCTCTCTGTACAATATACATTTAAAAGTTTTTAAATAAATCAGATAATTGTACAAAATACATAGTAACAAGCTATGATTATACTATGAAACAAAAATGCCATTGTTAGGTAGTAGTTAGCAATGAGCAGTAAAATGAACAAATAGTTGGGTTATGGTGTTTCTTTGAAATTGCCTTAATAAACAATCAAGTAACTAGTAAAACAACAACAGGTGTACTAACTCTGAAAATAAGCGGAAACACAGGGAGCCAATTAAGAAATATGTCAAGAAAGAAAGATCAATGGGACTAACTCCTGGAAAGGTCTACTGAGGTCATTGTAATGTTAGGATTAATGGTCATGGGTTTCTCAGTGTATTTCAGAAGGGAAATTTCATTAATAGCACAGCCATGCTAAGATGAAGTCGGCCTGCCTGATTATTGACCGAAGCACTTGCATTAACATAATATTGATTTGTCAGTGAAGTGCCCTCTGAATAGGATGGACCCATGACACTTCTGGACAGGACCATCTAGGGTCAGATACTCCTCTGCCCCACATAAAGGAGGAGATAAACATTTGATTGCTAAACACTGAAGAGGACAGAACCCAGTTCTGCTGCTAAACATCAAACAGTAATATATTCAGAAGTAGCATTGTTTCCTTGTTCTCTGCTCAAAGATGATGCACTCTGTTTCTTGAGAGTGATCTCTGCTTGAGCCTTCCTTTACTTTCACTTTTAATAAAGTTCTCTTGCTTGGCTTTTCATGGCTGGCTTAATTTTTTCTCTCCTTGAAACCTAAGAACCAAGGTTTGTAGCTTCAGCTTCTCACTGTTCTCTTCACTGTGTGAAGAGAATTGGTAGAAGATAGCATTTTTGGTGGGCTTTCAGAACATGACCTTGAGTGGAAATAATGAAAAAAGATGACCATTACTGGGTGGGAGTGAACAAGGGGCTTACACTGAAACTTGGGAAACAGGTAAATGTCAGTGCATGATAATCTTGATAGCCATATAAATCATTAGATCCCCCCAATAATATTAGAATCTATTTAGAGATTTGGAGCTAGAAATGGCTGTTCCAATTTGTGTTTCAGCTTCATTCTTATGACTAGCTGCAGAATGAATGTAATGTAGGCTACAGTGAAGGAAAGGAAGCCACCTCAAGATTGCCCAGTTACATGCGTCTAAGATGATGGCAGCTTTTAACATTTAGTGGTAGTATTGTCAGAGTCAAGTAAGTGAAATCAGGTGTATTTTTATGGTGGACTCCACTGGGATCTGTGCTGGATTAGTTATGGAAGAGTGGAAAATTTTGAGAATTATTTTTGACTTTCTAGTTTGAGCAGGCACATGTTCATTTTTGCTGATCACAGTAGTTGAGAAAAAAATAGACAAAGAAGCTTGGAGTTGGGAAAACTAAGGACGAATCACTATGTTTTGACGTTTAATTTAAGATACAAGGAAAATGGGGCTGTGCTCGTAGTTGGTGGTAAAGTGTTTGCCTACCACACATGAAGCTCTGGGTTCAATCCTCAACACCACATAAAAATAAATAAATAAATAAATAGATAGATAAATGGATAAAAATAAAGGCATTGTGCCCTTCTGCATCTAAAAAAAACACAGAAAATAATAAAGAAATATTTACTAGAGAGTAAGGTACATAGGTTTAACACTCAAAGTGTGATCAGATGTGAAAATGTACAGTGTAGGGCTTGAAGATGTGTAGGAAGCAACCCAGAACCAAACATGAAAAGACCCACAAGATTGGGTGAGGAAGAGGCAGAAAAAGATTTAAGGAAGAGCAATCTAAGAATCAGAATGAAAAGCTTGGTATCACACGTTTCCTGGAAGTCTCAGCAGCTTCTGAGGCAGTTAACCTATAACCTAATTTTTTTCCTAAAAAAGCTTGACAAAAGTTGGAGAAGAAGGGAGTAAACCTTAATTGGAGGGTCTGGTCTCTAGCAGAAAGACACCAACTCACTGATACTAGGTAAAAGGAATGGGTGGTAACATATGGCCGAGTAGACAGGAAAAACAAACCACGGGATGGCACCTGTTGCACATCGTTCCTGATTATTTTGGCAACAGCACTTAGAGGAATGACTTTCCCCCCACTGGCATTGAAAGGACTGACCACTGGCCCTCCTGCAAACCATCAAGGACAAGTGTCTGTATTTTGTATGGTAATCAAATTATCATACATCCATGGGCACATCCGTGATCCGCATCTATAAATTCAGTGACTTCTTACTGCTTTTCAAGGAAAAAATGTGCAATATACTCACCAAATTTAGCAGCAAACCATGGTCAAACTTCTTGCTCCATTATTAATCACTATTTCTCCCCTTCTGTTAACTTACATTCTATTTCAATGTCTGCTCTTTTCTGTTACCATAGTCCAAAACCTGGGCACAATATCTTCTCCTCTCAGGCCTTTTTGATCCTTCTCCCAAAGGAAAATGGTCACTGTTTGACAAACCTCATTTATCACCTTGGATTATGAAGTCCCAGAAGGCCAACACCCTCAAGAATCCAACCACAAATGAATTCAGAGGAAACAAACAATAGGCCCATCTGTCAAAGTTTTGCTTCTATCAACTGCAGTCTTCAAGAGCTCTTAATTAGGGTTGAGATTCAAGTTCTGTGACTGTTTATTGGTGGACAAACATATTTAAAGCTCTGTTATAAGCAAACTAAAATTACACTCTTTTCTACTCACCATTTGATGTAAATAAACACAGTGAATTGAAATCAATATTGCCAATGTATAAAAATTGTTAAATATGGCCCTTTCTATAAATTCATCATTAAACTTTCACAACATCTATGAAAAAGGTATTATCATCCCAATTTATAGATTGGCAAGTATAGCCCTGAAATGTTAAGTAACTTGCCCAATTATCCATCTATTTATACAGTCAATCAATTATTTTGAAATCCTTCAAGTCCTGATATAATACATTGTATAGTGTTAAAACAATAAGAGTCCTTTTAAGTTCAATTCACTCCTAGACAAGAATCTGACACACTGGCATATGTTCAGATATCAGAACACCAGTTTTAAGTACCTGTACATTGAAGATAAAATAATGAGGCAGTTTAATTTAGTAAACCATGGATTTTAACTATATAACAGTCCTTTTGCAGGCAGAATTTGAATAAAAGGAAGACTATAAAAGATCTTTCGGCTTCACCAATTATTGACGGCTACCAGGAGGGTAGTTATATATGAAGTACAGCATGACAGGTGTATTTTCTAAGTTGCAGAAAAACTGCAGATTTTAATTAAGTTTAAAGTGTCCACCAGGAACAATAATATTATATGAGACATGGCCAATTGCATGTCAAGAAACATGGCATTTAGCCACTATACCCTTTTTTATAGCTATTTTATTAAAAAAAAAGAAAGAGAACCATCGTGTCCTAACGTTTCTCTCATTCAGCAACAGATTGTTGTCAACTTTTCATGTGTTTAAATTATAATAGGCAATAAGCTATATACATATTATAAACATGTTTAGATTAAGCAAATAATAGTATTATATCAGTGATAATGAGGATGATAGGCCTACTGATTATGATTTTATCTGAAGCAAATATGACAACATTGGTTGGCACAAGTTTTGTACAATTTTATTTATTGTGTATGTTCTGAGTTCTATTCATGTATTAAGGAAATATGTATGGAAAATTTGGTATGTATCAAAATTACGATACCACAGTTGAAGAATGTAGGACCTTGTGACTTCAGAATGAGGAACAAAATATTTTTCCTTTTCTACTGAACTCTGTAGGACGTTACAAACATGATTTATCCAAAAACTGTGGTACATATGTACCATGGAATTTTACACAGCAATTAGAAACAATGATATTGCAGCCTTTGAAGGTAAATGGATGGCTGTGGAAAAAATTATGCTGAATAAAATCAGCTTAACCCAGAGAACCAAGGTCGAATGTCTCCACTCATCTGTGGAGGTTGGAACTAGACCTTGGCCATTGAGAAAGGAGGCCTATTATCATGTGTTAAATCCAGATAAGGTGTAATGTTATACAGCCTAATACTTCTTTAGAAATATTGTGGGTAAAGGAAGGGAGGAATTCGAGTGGGAAATTGGGGGAGGGGTTCACTCCTGGGTGTTAATCTAGTATCCAGAAACTAAACACATTTTATATTATTTTGTTAAAAATTTGTATGGTTGTTCAAAAATAAAAATTAAAATAAAAAAAGACAATCAGATCAGTTGAGATTAGGAATCTTAATTAGTTATCATTTACTGATTTTCTCCTTTAGTCATCCCTTTGGCAGTTTATTGATTCCATCAAGAAACAATTACAGTAAAGAGCTAGGTACTTGCCTTTCCCCTGAATTTTGTTGGTTTCCTTAGGTGAAAACAGACATGCAAAACAAAAATTTCAATTTAGGAAGATAATGTCAATTCTGCCTAGGAAAATCAAAAGAGATGTAGGCAGCAACTACTCGACCCTTGTATCAAATGTGTAGGAGTTCCCCACTAATAAATGCAAGGTAGTGTGAGATGAGGAAGTCAATCCACTGGAGGACCATGTTCAAGGAAAAGTGAGACAGAAAAAGAGTGAGAAAGAATCATGAAGAACTTTCTAAGAAGCCTCCAGTCACAGACCCTGTTATCAGGAGCCTCTAAACTGAATGTACCCTGCAAGATACTGCAAGATAATACCATTGCACATCTGAAGAAAATGTTGCTGTCTGGACCATTTCTTCCTTTCTTTTTTTTTTAATTGGTTTTTTTTAGATATCCATGACAATAGAATGTACAACAACATGATTATGAAAGCTGGAGTAGAACCTGTCCTAATTCACTCCCCAGCATTTCCCTTCCCTTTCCTTCCTCACACCTCCCCATGCTTTTTAGATATACCTGACAATAGAATATACAATAGCACAGTTATAAGAGCATGGAGCATATAAATGATTCTAATTCAGTCCCCAGTGCTTTCTATTTCTGTACATATTTTATAATTCCTAAAACATGGTAAATCATGTATACAACTTAAAAAACGTACAAACAAAAACCTTGAAGGAAGGTGAAGCTGGTGGAAGGCCATGAAAAAAGGAAGGCAATAAAGTAAGAGATGTGATTTGGAAGATTACATAGTTGAGATAGCAAAAGGGAGACTAGTTAGCAAACTGGTAGACTGGTCCAGAAGAGCTAGCAAGGGTGTGAAATAGTTTGGATTTATTAGTGTTAGAGACTCAGATTCTAAAGTATTGGATTGAAGGAATGATTAAGAAAGGCAAGGAGCAATCCTTCACTCACTGGATAACCAGCTCATTCACTGAGCACACACATCAGGAACCAGACACTCTCGGCTATGCTGTCAGTACTATGGTTGTCCCTAGAAACAAGCAGGTTGCCATTCTTATTTTATTTATGAGATAGAAATTTACCTAAAATAGTTAAAAATTTAATCAGGAGGTACATAACTGGAAAGAGGCAATTCCTGACTTTAAAGCAAGGTTAATAAGACTCTCGAGTTATAAGTTAATAAAACTCCAGAGTCAAGCAGTTAATCACGCCTCTGAAGAAAAATATCAGGAAGGAAAAGGAAAGGCAGGAAAATGATACAGAGGATTGGGCTTGGCAAAAGATGGCAATTTTTTCAAGGATTCTCATCTAATATTGAGAAGTTATGGCGTACATGGACCAGGGAATAAATATTTTCACCTATTACATAACTTTTCCAAATGCATTGTACAATCCAGAACAGTTTAAGGTTCTATATATTAAGGCACATTAACAAGAATTATAATCCCTATACTTACTCATATCATATAGAACCATGAAATAGTCAATAACTACGTTAGACTTCAAAAATGAAGTAGAAGTTGAAAAATCTGTATTATGTAGCATAATGTCAAAAAGAAATAGATCACAAAATTATAATCATATAATAATTTCCAATTTGGGAAGAATTTTAATACCTAATTTTAAATATAAA
The DNA here is from genome assembly GCA_004027875.1 of Aplodontia rufa. NCBI lineage: Eukaryota > Metazoa > Chordata > Mammalia > Rodentia > Aplodontiidae > Aplodontia > Aplodontia rufa. The sequence goes on along the minus strand of PVKS010005553.1, from coordinate 33,802 downwards.
TTAATGAAAAAATATTACAGCTTGCCAAATTAGTCCAATGTCATTTTCAAAAAAAATGCTACAACTTTCAACAAAACTAAGCAGAATATCAGAATTATTTCTATTTAAAGTCTTGAGTTTTTTCCTTTAACATACTCAACAAGTTTTTTAAATATATTCTTAGGTGAAAAAATCACCCTAATAAACTTGGCAATCATCTTTTTTTCTTCACTAAAAAAAAGGTAAAATTTTCAAGTTGTATAAGACTCTTAGGATATTATCAGTGGCATTTTGATAGCAGAGGAAGTTAATGCTATGGAGAGACCTTAAAATCACCTTCCTTCTGATTATCTTGGGTTTTGGGTGCTCTTGGATATTTCTATCCTTCTTAAAGGCTAGTCAGAGATATGCAGATAAGGCAATCCTGAAGGACTCAAATCACATTCAAGGAAAGTGAACAAGATAATTTTCCTTAAAAATGGTTTATGTTTTTTAATGAGATTTTAGGAAATAGTATTGATTGAGGCAAAGGAATGGATTTGCAGAATACCAGAGTTGCTGTAAAAAAAAAGGTTGTTAAAAAAAAACCTACTTAATTTTAGAGTCAGTTAGCAAATAGAGCAAATTCTGACAATGCAACCACAAGTGCACGCGCACGCACACACACACCAAGTGTCTAAAGGGTGTACTAATTACTGTTCACTCATTCTAGACCTAAAGGTAGAAAGAATTTAATGAATCCTATTTCACCCAATGATATGTCAATCCCAGAGGATGAAAATTATAGGGGATAAGAAAGCTCATTATCTTTCTTATTTCATAGATATTAAAGGCAAAATTGAATTTCATTAGGCACAATTTGGGTATATTTTACTATAATAACAATAATATTCATACCTAGATTTTTTATTCTTATTAAAAATGCTTGTTAGTTAAAATCATACATGTTAAAATGCCTTTTTTATTTGAACCAACAAATTTCTTTTATTTCTGGCAAATCATCAATTTGTATCCCTCTTGAAATCCATTCTAAATAATATTTTTCATGATTAAATATTAAATAATTTGAAAATTGTGTTAAACTCATCAATACTGACACCTATTGGTAGGATATAATTATGAAGCAGTGGACATTATTTTTAATTCACAAATAAAAGTTAACTTTATTTGTACATTAGAATTATTGTTAAAATTTTGATGGTTATTGTGTCATGATTGTGGTTGAGATATTGCTAATGGAATAAATATATAAGAATGATCCAATTCAATTAGTTTAGATACAGTATTAGCTTTAATTGTATCACAATAATTAGTGTTTCTTTTCTGTCTTATTATGGATAGTCATTATTTGTATGACTCACACTAACTGTGATGTGGAAGATTTTTTCCCTAGTTTTTCTTTGGGATGAGTGATTTATAAACACACACACAAAAAATGAATCCCTCTTTTCATTTTTCAGTCTTAATGAATGGAAAGAATTGTTTCCCAGTGATGAAATGCCTACAAATGAGAAACTCTTTTTCATTTACTTTCAATATAAAGTATAAATAGATAAATTGTGTTGAGTGTGATAAAATTTAAAGCACAAACTTATGAAATCTACTATATAGACTTTACATAAATTACTCTAAAATATACCAGTCAAACTTAAAACTCAAAATGGCACTATGGTATGTATTAGATTTTTTATGTAATTATGATTTTCATTTTTCATTTTGCTCTGGTCTAGGAATCTCTGATGAGAGTTGCATAAAAATGTGCAGTTTATTAATAGTTTAAATTTAGGTCCTCACATTTTTAATTACATTTTCAAGGCAAAACAAAACAGTGGCAGATTTCTGAGTTGGTGCACAATCATTATGACTATATCTTTTACTACTCATTATTTGCTGAAATAGATTTAATCAATTTTAGTAAATAGAATTCAAAAGACAGTTTCTAGAACCAATAAGAAGAATAGTGGAAAAATGGTGAACTAAATAAGATTAGGTAAAAACTTTCTAAGGGACTGGTGGTCACAATGCTGTACAAGATTGCATCCTGGATATTACACTCATTTCTTCCCTGTTTCATTCAGTTTTGTTGCTTCAAAACACTGTTTTCTTAGTGAGGGTATATTAAGAAATTGGCCTTTGCATCTGATAAGAAAATATTCCTCAACATGACCCCTTTCTCACATGTGCTTTTTCAGAATACATTCTACAGCATATCCAGTAAGAAACTGAGTGACAATTTGTCAAAATATAAGTTAGTACTTTCTTTTAATAACTCAAGAAGAAAAAATCCTGATTGGAATAGTTGAGTAGAAACATACCGCCACAATATTTATGGTGATTTCTCAGGATCTTTATTGAAAGAGCAAAGGAATCACTGATAAGTTTTGGATCAATACCATTGGACGTTACACACAAAAAGGCATTTTTCCAGAGTAAGTTTTTACACCTGTACAAACAAAAAATATTACAGCTTATTTCTGTTTAAATGTTTAATTTTTCCCCCTCAGAACAACTTTCATTCAGGTCTAATCTGGGTGTCTCCCATCTTAAACTCCTGCTTCCACTTTGGTTTGAACTGTTATGACACTGATAATCAAGAAAATCCCTGATAATTTTCAAAACATTACGAAGAATTCTTTACATGTTTATGGTGATTGTGGGTTTTTTTTTAATCATTGTGTTTCTACGGAGGGTTTGCCTATTTCAAACAATCTGTTAAAGACTGGCTGCCAACTTGTCTTATTGTTCCATATTATCTATTCATGGTATTTTGCATAAAACACACAGAAAATGGTTTTGCCCAACTTAAAGCTAAAAACTTGTTCCAAAGTCAAAAGAAAAATATGAAGGATTTTATATTGATCCTGTTTCTAGATTGATTTGGAGAAAAGTCAAATCCCAATTACATACGTGCACACGTACTCAAAATCAATTTTTTTCTGGAATTACTTTTTACCCTACCTATAAATGGAAATCTTATCTTGACTATATACTAACTATATACAGATCCTTTCTAAGGTACCTAGAGTGTTGATGCTCTTGAGGGTTGAATAACTATGACCAGAAGCAATAGAAATAAGAATGACAAAAATAATTTCACCTCAAATCTTGCAGAAAAGGGAATAAATTATTTAAACATGAGAGATAAGACAGATATTTTCTGTTTTACAACTAGAGTTTGCACAGTGTTATGACTGCCTATGTCGTAGGCATAACTTTGGGCCTTTCTTCCTCCAACTACATGGTGATTTATTCAAATATTCTCAAATGTAAATCTATTTCAGTAATTTTAAAATCTACAAATGATTTCAGGTAGTGTCCTTTTTTGATTTAAAATCATACATATCTACATTTGTGAATATCATCTGTAGTCTATATGTCTGACCACCTGCTAAAACTACCTGTGTGAAAACAAATACAATAAGCAATGATATATGGATGCAATGAAATCAGAACTCAGGGATGTAAATAAAAATATATCAGTGTGGAAATCTCACTGATGACGGCTTTGTCTTATTTAGGAAACACACAGAACTGTTCTGTATCCTATTAGATATTCAATACATACATTTAATTAAAAACACACTGTCATGAGTACTGGAATAGAGACACACTCAACACTATTAGAGCACTGAAGAGGAACCAATCCATCACCTAAGGGCTGCAGGAGAGTTTCCACATTTGAATTAAGAGGTGAAGAGAAGTGTAAAACAATCATGCTAGACATGGGGAAATAATGAGACACTGGTTTTAGGGCACAGATGTGTCCTAAATTGCTAAATCAAATGACACCTCAAGGCACAAATTTTAACACTGTGTCAGATATATGTTATCTTGGCCAGGTAACAAGTCAATTCATAACCAAACATTACCTCTAGATGATTTAGTGTTCTCTGATACACAATGAATAATTAGGTTTTTGATGTAGTGCACAGGAGGTGAGAGAAAATTGAGTGGAGATGCTGAGAATAAACCACTATTTATTATTTGGCAGTGGGTTGAGTAGAAAATCTATGAACAACTTCACCTGTGGTTTAATATTTTTAAAAGTTTACATTTTAAAAATGTTTGTTATGCATTTATACTTATCCAAAGTTTAATACACATACACCCTTAATAACACATCAAGGTATAATTAATGTTGTAGCCCCTTTGTTCAATATAATTTTGAAAAGTTAGAAAGAAAAAACAGTGATCTTATAATTAAGTATCATAAATATAATTTGTAGTTTGGGGTCATAAATTTTTGATTGGTAAAGACAGAGGTTTCTTTGTATTTAAGTCATACATTCTAACTTTCAGGGTAAAAATGTGTCTTAGTAATAAAAATTAAAAACAAAATGTATAATTAGTAGGTTTATAAATCCTTCACAGAAGATTTTCAGATGTTTAATTTTACAAGCTCTACACAGCAAAAGAAGAATGCATAAAAAATAAGACATATCTATTAGAGAAATGTCAAACAGAATTGGAACATGTAGAAATGAAGATTGACCAATTCATGACTAAAATGGCTTAGCAGTTCCTGTTGCATTCAGTAGGGCTTAAAAATAAAAATTACAATACCTGATTCTTGAATACCTATTCTACTTCAACCGACAGAAGAAGACTCAGTGGGAAGTGAAAATAACCAAGGAGTCATATCTCTCAAGACACAAAGATCACTGAATGCAATTTGAACTCAGTGATCTTGTTGGGATGAGAGTTCCTTAAACACCAAAAGTTGTTATTATGGAATTTACATTACTGGTAACGAAACCTGAGGGATTCTCACTTTCTAAACAACTTTAGAATCACGTAGGATGATTTAGAGTAATTTCTATATCCCTTGGGGTTGCAACAATCCCTTGTTAAGCTGCAGGGTAACACCGGGCAGTAAATGAGGGTTGGATAGCACTGGGCTGGTGATGACACCTTGCATGTATGGTGGGACTATGCAGGCAGCTGCCAAGGAAAGTCCTCATTAAATGATGCTCTTCATCTATTTCATTTGCATATTAGTTTATTAATGTGCTATTTTATCACAGAAAACACTTAAAACAGCTTAAGAATGTGCATTTTTATCTGCAGGATCAAGAGAGAGAAATAAAAATTTAAAAAAATGGAATATTTAATGAGAATTAATAGTTGGGATCAGGGAGATTAATATGTTAGGCTACGTGCAAATTATGGCTTAAATTTGTGAGTTAGTTGCATCAAGTGCAAAGGAAAATATGTTTCCTTAAATGAATATTTTCATATTTTAATGCTATTTGTATCAGAAGCACTCAAAGCATTCTTACACTGCTCCTTGATATATATATACATATATATATACACATATGTATATATTTATTTGTACACATATACAGTAAATTATCATATGAGAAAGATAGTGAAAATCCTGAAAATCCTTACAGTTTCATAAAAGGGGATGTTAGGTGATGAATTAAGGTAAAGTAGCTCATCGAGAGCTTGTTTACATAAGTGGTCTGGTAGTAGTATCTGAGAAAGCACCATTTAAAACAGTTGGTCAGCAAGTCAATAGAACATATTGTCGAGAATATGCCCAGGTTCTGACAAACTTTGTTCATATATGTATAGACAATAATGGGAAAATAAGCATCATCACTGCATTTTTGCATTATCTAAGTTGAGATTTAATCCAATCTCAATTGTAAAAATAGTAGAGTGACACTCAAATAAATGCACATGGAAGCATTCTTGTTTGTACTTCAAAAGATTAGCAAAATTAACTTTTCTCTTCATTGTGTAATTCCATATACTTCTCAGTAAAAATGCAAAAACTTTACCATCTAAATATTTAGATGATTATTTGTGCACTCATTCTATCATTCATTTTAGCCATGTGCATGAGAGCTACTACATACCAGACACTGTTCCAACTGCTTGAGGGAGAGCCATGGGAAAAAACAGATAAAGATCCCTACTGCCAAGGATATTACATTCCAGCACGGGGAGATCATCAACAAACAACAAATAAATAACTGTAAGCTAAAGATTTTTCATAAATACTATGGAAAAATGGAAATAGTAGAGCAGGGTTGAGGTGGGATTGCAATGTTAGGCAAAGTAGTTAAAGCAAGTCTCACACAGAGGGGATGGAGCACAGACTGGAGGAAGGTCAGAGTGTGGATTCTGGTAAGTATCAGGCAATCCAGAGGAAACAAAGTGATATGGCACTCAGGTAAACATGTTGTGTTATTAAACGAAGAAGCGTAGGCCAGTGTGTCTAGAATTTAGTAGAACTAGGAGTAATATAACTCTCACATAACCTAGGACATATTTATACTGAAAACATGTATGAATGAAATTCCAATTTAAATGAAAATTACAAATTGTTATCAGGTAGATATGAACTAAACATGTATATATCATGATTATACATCAATAAGATACTCTGCCAATGCTTAATTTAAAAGTTGTTACACAAAAAAAAATCTTAGATGGTTTAGTAATAAAGTTAAATAAACAAAAATTTCAGAAAAAGAGAATTTTATAAGAAATAATTGATATTAAGAGAAATTATAATTATACTTTTGAAGTAGATGTATACTTACATAAAGATGATGCAAAATAGTATATACAGTATATATATTTAATTTTAGTCACCATGGTCATAACTTTGAATAGCTGATTATGAATGCATTCTAAACAACTGTCATATATAGGATGGAGCTATAGAACAATTAACAAATTTTTATTTATGATGAATATGGAAAAGCTCAATACTTTTAGCTCCTTATAGTTAACTATGATTGGCTCAAATGTACTCCAATTCATCACTAAAAGTCCAAAACTTTTCTGTCAATTTGCTCTTTTTTTCTGTCTTCATTACTCCAGTTACCACATGTACTTTCCTATCATATTATGCAATGCCGTTCAGAAAACCGTCTATGCCAAAGTCATCAAAATAAAAGTAAAAAGTGCTCCACAAATACATTTCAATAGATTGTTGAAAGCATCATAAAATCTGTAAGGTTTACCTTTCTAAACATATCCATTTGCCACTGGGTACCTGGAGCAGTTCACTGTAAAGCTGCAAATGGCTAATGGGATTAAGCAGAAGTTAAAATTTATTATGCTGTACTCAGTAACAAAGCTGTGAACCAGTGGTTACAAAACACATATCTGTCCAAAGAACTTGTAACCAGAAAACATAAACAACTCTACAACTCACTAATAAAACCACACAGAAGCCACTAAAACATCAAAGTATCTTTAACGAGACTACTTTTAAAAAGAGATATGGATAGAAAGTAAGCAAAAGTGACTATGTTCAGCATCAATTACCATCAGGAAAAAAATTAAATAGTACTACAGCCATATAACAATGTCTACAAAAACAAAACAACCATGTCAACAAACTGCAAAAAAATCCTGACAAAGAAGTTGAGCTGCTCAAACTCTGACTTGTGTATGTTGATGGGAATGCAAAATGGTATTGTCACGTCAAAAAGAGTCTTAGGAAGTTTCTTATGAAGTTAAATATATACTGCAAAGTAAAAGATAGCATAAGTCCATACAAATGTCTACAGCAAGTTTATATATAAGATCCCCAAACTTGAAACAACCGAATACTCATTAACTGATAAATGAACAGCTCGTTATATTTTATACAATGTAAATGTATTCAGAATTATAAAGAAACACACATTTTATACCTGTGTCATGCACACATTTCTGTTAAATGCATTATATTTAGTGGATGAAGCCAGATACAAGATTTCACTGTTATGAATTTCTCCTATGACCTTCTGCCAAAAGTTAAAACTATAGAAATATAAGTCTCAACAATGGTTATTAGGTACTGAGGATAAGAAAAAAAGGTGTGATCATAAAGTGATACAAGGAAACTAATGTGATGGAAATATTCATATTCTACCTCTTGACTGGGGTAGTTGTAACATATCTACATACATTTGTTCAAAATCATCAAATTAAACAATCTAAAAAGGGTAGACTATGTTGTCAGCAAAATATACTTAAACAACCATGAGTTAAAAAACAACATCATGGGCTTGAGTGGTGGCTCAGTGGTGGAACACTTGCCTCGCATGTGTGAGGACTTGGATTTGAACCCCAGGACCATATACCCAACTAAGTGTCAGAAAAACAAAAACCAGATTAATAAACAAAATCAAAATTGATTCTTTCTCTCTCACCCACCAACATACCCCTGCCACTGCACTTCAACAATCCAGTGGGCTGCCCCACACCCCCAACATGTTCCAGATGTGCACCCTGGCACCTATATCCAAAAGGTGTAGTAAAATGAGGCTCCATGCAGAAACAACTTTGTGGAAAAAAGTGATCATTAGAGGGGTGGTGTCTGACATGCAATGAAGAAACACCTAGAGTCCCTCCTTGCTTATTGCAGGACATCTTAATTCAAAGACCCAGAAAAATGTCTTCAAAAATGAAGAATAAAACTAGAAAAGGTTCACCTCCAAACCCAAACTCCTCTACCAAGAGCCCATGAACAGGGAGTACAATGAAAACCTAGAAAAAAATTATCAAAGATCTGCGATCTGCTTACTAAAAGGAACAATGAACTGAAAGAAAATTTAATGAAAGGATTAAGTGAGAAAGCTCAAGAGATGACACACTCTGTTCTCTGAGAAATAGAAACACTGAAAAAGGTAGTAAGAGCTAAAATCTTCAGTCAATCACATCAGAGGAATGATGGAAGACTTTAATAGTAGACTAACTTCAATAGAAAACAGAACCTCAGCTCTTGAAGAAAAAGCTTCCAACAATGAGGATAGGCTGAATAAGCTTGAGTGCACAGATGACAAAACAGAAAAAAAAAAAAAAAAACCTAACAGAGAATGATAAGAATTTTCAAAATTTCTGGTACAAAAATCAAAATAAACAACGTGAGAGTAATTTGGATACAAGAAAAAATCAAAATGTATACAAATGGCAAAAAGAACATTCTCAATGAAATAGTAAAAGAAAATTTTCCCAATTTAAAATGAGTTGGATATTCTCATCTAGAAAGTGTATATCACACACCCAGTAGGCCTAATCAAAAGAGAAGCTCACTAAGGCACATCTTATTCAAAATGTATAAGAGAGAAATCAAGAAAAGAATGTTAAAAATCACAAAAGAGAAACACCAAAACACAATCAGAGGCAAACCAATAAGGTTGATCTCTGACTTTTCAGCTCAAGACTCTAGAAGCAAGAAAATCCTGGAGAAAGATCCTTCAATCTCTGAATGACCACAACCAGCAGCTGAAAATACTGTACCCAGCAAAACTCAGCTTCAAATTTAAAAGGGAAATAAGACTATTTCATGATAAACTCAAACTTACATCATTCATGAACAAAAAACCAGCATTACAAAGACTTCTAAAAGAGAAACTCCAGTTAGAAGTAAGCAAATAATCCTCAAAACTGAAGATGAAATTCAATAAAAGTACACACTATCAAAAGACAATCAAGACAGCCCAGAACACACTAATAAAATATGATGATTATGAACCACAATCACATTAGTATCCTAACACTAAATGTGAATGGTCTTAACTTACAAGTCAAAAGACACAGATTAGCATATGGGATTAAAAACAAAATCCAACAATATGCTGTTTACAGAAGACCATTCTTACAGGCAAAGATATACACAGATTGAGGGTGAAAGGATAGAAAAATATCTACCAGGCTTATGGCCCAAGAAAGCAAGCTAGAGTAGCTATATTCATATCTGACAAAGTAGATTTCAAATAAAATTGAATCAGAAGAGATAAAGAAGACAACTCTATCATCATAAAAGGAACAATACTTCAGGAAAATATAATCATAGTAAATATCTATGCTCCAAACACCAAGATTCCAAATTATGTGGAAAAAATACTCCAGGACATAAAACAACTTATGGCCCCCAACATAATAATACTGGGAGACTTTAATAGTATTCTATCATGACTAGACAGATCCTCAAAGCAAAATAATAAATAAAAAATAGTAAAGAAATCTCCAGACTAAACAACTCCATAAATCAAACAGACGTAACAAATATTTTATTTTTCTTTGGAAAAATTAAAAAAGTTGATAAATCCCTACCAATCTCACTAAAAAAAGTAGGGAAATGAAGCAAATCAACAAAATTACCAATGAAAAGGGAGTGATCACCACCAACCCTGTGGAAATCCAACAGATTATCAGAACACATTTTGAAAAACTATCTGCCTCTAAATCAGATAATCTGGAAGACATGGACACATTTCAGACACTTAACAACATCCCCAAATTGACACAGGATATCGAAAGCCTAAACATCCCAACAACAGGCACTGAAATCAATTTAGCACTTAAAAGCCTTTCAAAGATGAAAAGCCCAGGACCTGATGTATTCCCAACTGAATTTTACCACGCCTATAAGGAGGAGCTAAAACCTCTCTTTATTAAGCTTATTACAAGATATTGATGAGGCAAGTACAATTCTGATATCAAAACCCAAAAAAGACACATCAAAAAAAGGAAGCTACAGACCAATATCCCTGATGAACATCAATGCAAAACTCTTTAGTAACATTCTTGTGAACATTCAAAAATACTTTGAGAATATGACTCATTACAACCAAGTGGGCTTCATTCCAGGGATGCAATGCTGGTTCAACATATGCAAATCAATAAATGTGATTCATCTCTTAAGCAGAATTAAGTACAGAAACCATATGATCATCTCAATTAGCTTTCGATAGAATCCAGCACCCATATATTACCAAAACACTGGAGAAAGAAGACATCAAAGGAATTTATCTTAACTATATATAGGCCATATATGACAAACCCTCATCTAGTATAATACAAAGTGGAGAAAAGCTGAAACTAATGAACTAATGAACAAGACAAGGCTGCTCACTGTCACCACTGTTATTCAATACAGTCCTCAAAACCCTAGCTGGAACAATCAGGCAAGAGAAGTAAAGCAAAGTGATAAGAATAGGAAGAGAAGAAATCAAACTATCTCCTTTTGCTGATGACATGTTCCTACATCTGGGAGACCCAAAAACCCCACCAGAACACTGTTTGAGCTTATAAACAGATTTAGCAAAATGGGAGGCTACAAGATCAACACCCACAAATCACTAGCTTTCGTATAGACTAACAATAATAGAACAGAAGGAGAAATCAGGAAATTGGTCCCATTCACAGCATCTGCAAAAAACAAAACAAAAAAAAAACTTAAAAATTAGTCAAACAAGGAAAGTAAAAGACCTTTACAATGAAAATTATTGAACATTGAAGAAAAATTGAAGAAGACCTAAAAAGTAGCAAGACATTCCATGTTCCTGGTTAGGCAGAATCAATATAATTAACATGGCCTTTCTGCCTATAGCCCTATACATATTCAATGCAATCCCCATTAAAATACCAATGTCACTCTTTACAGATAAAGAAAAAATAAATCTCAAATTAATTTGGAACAGCAAGAAACCCAGAATAACCAAAACATTACTAAGTAAGAAAGATCAAACAGGTGGCTTTGCAATACCAGATCTAAAATTAAACTAGAGCTGTAGTAAGAAAAACAGCATAACATTAGTATCAAAATAGGCATGTAAACCAATGAATAGAATAGAAGACTCTGAGATAAACCCAAAAAACTTTAAAAATCTGATTTTTTACCAAGGGTGCCAAAATATAACATGGAGAAATGACAGCCTATTCAACAAATTGTGATGGACAAACCAGACAGCCACTTGCAGAAAGTTGAAATTAGATACTTATCTCTCTCCTTGCACAAAAGTCAAATCAAAATGGATCAAGAAACTAGGAATTAAACCAACTATCACACAACTGCTAGAAGAAAAATTAGGACACTCCAACATACGGGAATAGGCAATGACTTTCTCAACAAGACTCCCAAAGCAAAAGAATTAAAGTAAAAAATCAATGAGTGGGATGCCATTAAACTAAATGCTCACCAAATGAATTGGTCAAAATTGTCAAGAGAGAACCTACAGAATGAGAGACAATCATGGCCAGTGATTTCTCCGACAGGGGACAAATACCCAATATTTACAAAGAACTCATAAAACTTAATATCAAAAGCACACTCTGGTCAATAAATGGGCCAGAGAACTAAGCACAAACTTCTCAACAGATGAAATGGAGAAAACCAATGAATGCATGAGAAAATACTCTAAATTACTGGTTATGAGAGAAATGCAAATCAAAACCATATTAAGATTTTCCTTCACTCCAGTCAGATTGACAAGGATGAAGAAAATAAAGAATAACAGATGTTGGAGGGGCTGGGGAGATAGGAACACTTTCACACTTTTGGTGAAACTGCAGATCTGTACAGATGCTGTGGAAAGTAGTGTGGTGATTCCTTAAAAAAAGATAGGGGTGGCTCCACCATACAACCCAGTCATCCCTCTTTTGGGCATTTTCAAGAAGAGCTAGAATCAGCACATTTCAGTGACACACATTACAGTGACACAGAAAAATCATTGTCACTCAGCTTCCAATGGAATCAACCCAGATGCCCTTCACTGGATGAATGGATCCAGAAGCTGTGAGATATATATATATATATATATATATATATATATATATATATATATATATATATATAATATGGAGTTCTACAAAGCTATTAGAAACAATGATATTATGGTCTTTGAAGGTAAATGGATGGCAACGGAAGAAATTATGCTGAGTGAAATGAGCCAAACCCAGAGAGTCAAGGCTCAAATATTTTCCTTCATTTGTGGAGGCTAGAGCAAAATCCAGGCTTGGGAGAAAAGTAGTCAAGCTTACGTTCTAGACTCACAAAAGTCAAAGCAACACATAATCTAGGGGAATCATAGATATGTAAGAGTGCTACAGAGGAGGGAAGAGGCAGGAGGGAGGAATGAGGCAGGGATAATAGGAAGAGATCTAGGGGGGAATAAAAAATTCAGTATACTTTTTTTTTAAGAAAGATAAAGATAAAGATAGAATCTATTTTATTTACTTATTTTTTCATCTGGCCATTGTTTCTCATATTATTATTTGTATATGTGGTGCTGGGGTTTGAACCCATGTCCTTATGCTTGAAAATCAAGTGCTATAACTGCTGAGCCAACACTTGAGCCCCAGAAGCTTACTCTTTACTAACCTAATTAATACTTATGGAATCATCTAATTCTGGAAAATGCACAATCATATATATATAAAGGTATATAGACTTTTATGCCTGTTAAATGTGGGAAACAGAAAAGTCAAAAAAACTTGGGTGTGGGTGATGTGAAGGTAATTCTGGATTAGAATTAGGAGCATATCATATTGTTTCTACTTATGCATTAATGATTATATAACAACATAACTCCTCAATGAAATTGATAAAAAAAAGAAGAAGACACGGGAACAGGAGAAGAGCCTTGATTCCGCATCTCTTAAAAGTGTTCTATTTTCCCTCCAGGTAAAATAATAAAAGAAAACAAAATGATGAGCCACATACTCTGAGACGATTTACTACATATATTCTGCAAAAACTCAAATAAAATATATATTTTAATCACAAAGAAAATACAAACATATTAACTGATAATGGAGAATACAACCTAAATTCAAATAGGATATAAAATGTTGCTCAACATCACTAATCATTAATGATATCCAGATTCTAACCCTAAAATGACAAAACAAACTCGCCAACCTTGATTTTTTCAGAAACACGTTACTAAGCATTAGCAATGATGTGGAGCCAATTGGAGTTTTCATAACTTGCTGAGGAAAGCATTACAGCATTGAAACCAATTATTATCCCCACTGATATTGATAACAGAAAGACCATAACATCAAGAGAAGTAAAAAATGGAACAATTTTCTTCCACACAGTAGAAAGAAAAAGCATTATTGTAAGTATTTATTAAAGTGCCTGACATATTTATCTGGTAACAGCTCATATGAATGAGTAATCAAAAGTGTTTCTAGAAGTTATATGCACACTGATTTGGCATCTTCTAAATATATCAATATATGTATACATGTGTTTAAATGTAAGTATTATATCATTATACTTATAAAGCATATATGTAAGTATATATAACCTATAAATATATGTATACAGTATATGTATGCTTTAAATACATTCATACTTTTATATACATATATATAGTAGTTCAGATATAAAATAAAGTCTTCAATTATATAAGCTTCCTAAACCTTAATAAAAATCAGTTTTCTAATGCTGCCTCTGGCAATAATTTCAAATATTCTGACTCTGTAGACTTAGAAATGGTCATGTGTTACTCATCTAAGAAAGGAGGGAATTGTTTCAACAGTTTGTAAATCACATGGAGATTCTACTGAGCTGGGTTTAAAAGCCCATGGTAGTGATCAGTTTACCTTTGTGTAATATATTCTCCAAGCAAGGCTAAAGGCAAGTCAGTATTTTATTCTTACGAGACTCTAAACATGATACATCAGTAGGCAGGTCCCTCGTTCTGACAAATAGATCCGAAGAAAAAACCCAAAAGTGTGATTAGAGAAAATTCCAGGCTAGCTGTCCATAATTATTACAACTAAAAAAAAATCACTCATCAAAATGACCTTCACTTAATCTGTGAGGAAAAACACTGTATTATGTATTCTAAATTTCCTTTGGCCTGCTTTTATAGTGTATACACTGAAGATATGAGGGCTTGAGCAGTGGCTGAGTGGTTACACTGCTTGCCTGGCATGCTCGAGGACCCGAGTTCAAACCCCAGCACCACATACAAAACTAAGTGTTAGAAAAACAAAAACCAAATGAAAAATATATAAAATTGATTCTGTTTTCCTCTCTCTTGCTCTCTCTCTCACTTTCTTCCTCTTTCTCTTTCTTTAAAAAATATGATCATAGAGCAAAAGTCTTATATCTCATAGGAGGAAAAAAAAAACTCTTTGTCCTGAATCCCTAAAAATAATAAAGGTTTCACTGTTTTGCACATTACACAATAACTGATAGCTGCCTTTCACTTCTTAAAAATGTCTGCTAAACACAATGCTAGCAAGACTATTCTCGACATACTTACCTTTCTGTAATGCAAGGCAAGGAATCAGCATTACATGAAAAATCATTGTGAATCAAGCACCTTGGGACACCCAACATTGCAGGTATCTTAAAAAGCTAATATTATCTATATCAAAGGAATTATAAACTATCCTTATGCATCTTTTTTTTTAATTTTTCAGAATTTATTTCAATTTGTGAAATCATTTTTTCTTTTCCCCTTACAGTTTCCCTTACAATTATATAGAATGGGGGAATGTTTTACACAGGACAATCATTGCGTCTGGGAGTCATTACAGTGAATCTTTTAGGTACAGGTTACCCACGCAATTTCTCTGACCTTTCTAAGCTTTTCTTGTTTTTTTTTGCCTTACTGCTTTATGCATTCTATTTGTTTCTCTTCTTTTTTTTTTATTTTTGAGCAACCTTACAAGATTTTAACAAGACAATATAAAATGTGTATAAGATGTGTATATATATTCTGGACATTGCAACTGTCCCCAGGAGTGCCCCCTCCCAATTACCCTCCCTTATCCCTCCCTTCCCCTTCCCGTTATAACTCTAAAAATAGTATTAAATTGTAAAGCATTACATCTTATCTGAAGGGGTTAAAATTGCACATAAGGATTCACATTTAACATAGACTGCAAAATAACA
Source organism: Aplodontia rufa (assembly GCA_004027875.1). NCBI lineage: Eukaryota > Metazoa > Chordata > Mammalia > Rodentia > Aplodontiidae > Aplodontia > Aplodontia rufa. The sequence continues at coordinate 18,171 of PVKS010005553.1, read as the reverse complement.
CACAGATATTATCTAACACTCAGGTAGAGGCCAATGAAAGGTGAATTTGTTTATTCAGCATTTCTGTTATGAGATTGAATAGCAAAAATGACCAGAAAAAAATTGAGAAGAAAATGTTAATAAAATGGACAAAATTGAAGCATTTTATGGTACATAGACAAGAATATTGTGAATAATATAAGCAACTTATCGCTATTATTAAAAGAAATTTAAAGAATACATCACTTGTAGGGCTTTAATTTAAAATGCTTAAAAGTATTGGTTCCTGAGATAAATAAGAGAGTACCACAGGTGATTTTGGGTTTGAGAGGTGGACATACTTTGTACATCAAATGTAATTTACAGTGCAATTCTAATTGTGGTTTAGTAACTGAGGGAAAAGCAATTTTGCTTCCATAGTTCAAATACCATGCAACAATTTATGAAAAAGAACATTTTTTTAAAAAAAAGTGAGTGAGAGAGAAAATAAATTTAAAAAAATTTTTCCATTTGGACTTTGTTTCTCCAACACTTAGCTGTATATGTGATGCTGGGCTTTGAACAGGGGCTGGGGGTTGAACCTGGGTCCTCAGGCTTGCCATGCAAGCACTCCAACCACTGAACCACCACTCCAGCCCAACAAGAACAATTTTTGATTTGGACCTAAATTGAAATTATTTTTTGCTAGAATTTTTTATAGTGAGCACCTTACCCCCTCTAGGTTAAGGCAATAAGTTCTTCTATTTTGTTAATTTATCTCTTTCATAAGTCAAACTTGAATATTAACAGACCTAGGAATACTAATTGTATATCTTCTTTCCAATTAAATAACTATTGTGAAATGAATATTTTAATATGAGATGCCAGTTTCACATAGCATAGTGGAAATATCTTTAAATGCAATATCTAGCTAAAGAAGAAGCAATAAGCACTCAGACCCTCTGGCTGAATAATAAATTAATGCACCTATTAAAAAGGAAATTTGGCAATATTTGTCTAATGAATTATGAATATGAAATGCTTTGATTGGCCGAGGAATGCATCAAATTGTGCAATACTGTACACACAGTATGCTAACAATGGTGTTTTTGTGTGTGTGCATGTGCGCGCGCGCGTGTGTGTGTGTGTGTGTGTGTGTGATTAAAAGAATGGAGTTACCAGGGGTAGCAAGGAGAAGAGGGAACAGGAAGAGAAACTGACCAAATTATGTTATATACATGTATGAATATGTAACAATCAACCTCACTATTATGTATAATTGTAATGTACCAATAAAAATTAAAATAAAGATATGGAATCAGCCTAAATTTCAAAAAGTTACTTAGATAAGAAATGGTGTATTTTAAAACTATGAAAACAAAGAATGACTATAAATTATATACAAGATAATATGTATTATTGTGAAAGTGTTTTGAAGACAAAAACTACAAAAGTACACAATTAGAACAAGGTAGATTCCATCTAAATAAAAACTTAGAAATCTAACGACGATAACACCTTTCAGATTCAGATAAAGTGCAATTAAGAATAACAAGAAGCCTAACTAATAGTGAAATGTTGGAACTTCTCCCCAGTCAAGAGGATAAAAGAGTGGGAGTCGTTCTTGCCAGCTCAATAAGTCAGTGCCCCCTTAAAACTGTAGAGAACTTTTAAATAATATTTGGCATTATTTCATAAAGTGGAATGAATGCTAATCCCATGGTCTAGAAACTCTATTACATAACATATTATCAAATAAAAATTTAAATGCACTGGACTCTAGTCCAGATTCATGTAAAGAATCTCCACAATTGCTGTAACTTAATTGCTAAAATATAAAAATGACAAAAAGTGAATGTACATTAGAATGGATAAATTTTCATTTACATAATGAAACACGATAGAGCAATGAAAATGTGCAAAATTATGCTGCATGAAACAATATGGGTGAATCTTAACAATGTGACACTGAGCAAAAGAAGAGATACAGAACAAGCTGTGTGCTATATCATTCCACTTGGGTAAAATTGATGTGTTACATTAGGAATTAGGAGGAGATCACCTTTGTGAAAACGGAGAATATTGTCAGAAAAGATCACAAGGGAGTTTTTTTTTAACAACCATACAAATTTTTAACAAAATAATATAAAATGTGTATAGTTTCTGGATAATAGATTTACCCCCAGGAGTCCCCCCCCCCAATTTCCCACCCGTATCCCTTCCCTTACCCACAATATTTCTAAAAAAGTATTTGGCTGTATAATATTACACCTTATCTGGATTTAACACTTGCTAATAGACCACCTTTCTGAATGGCCAGGGTCTAGTTCCAACCTCCATAGATGAGTGGAGACGTTCGACCTTGGTTCTCTGGGTTAAGCTGATTTTACTCAGCATAATTTCTTCCATAACCATCCATTTACCTTCAAAGACTGCAATATCATTGTTTCTAATTGCTGTGTAAAATTCCATGGTATATATGTACCACAATTTTTGGATCCATTCATCCAGTGAGGGACATCTGGGTTGTTTCCATAGTCTAGCAATAGTAAATTGAGCTGCTACGAATATAGATATTGCTGTGTCACTGTAATGTGCTGATTCTAAATCCCCTGGAAAGATACCCAGGAGTGGAATAGCAGGATTGTATGGTGGGCTCATCCCTAGTTTTTTGAGGAGTCTCCACACTGCTTTCCAGAGGGGCTGTACCAGTCTGCAGCTCCACCAACAGTGTGTTAGTGTCCCTATCTCTCCACTTCCCCATAGCATCTATTATTGTTTATTTTCTTCATCTTCGCCATTCTGACTGGCGTAAGGTGATAGCTTAATGTGGTTTTCATTTGCATTTCTCTGATTACTAGAGATTTAGAGCACTTTCTCATGTATTCATTGGCTTGATCAATGTCCTCTGGTGAGAAGTTTCTATTTAGCTCTTTGGCCCATTTATTAATTGGGTTGTTAGTGTTTTTGTAGTTGAGATTTTTGAGGATTTTGTAGATTCTGGATATGAGACCCCTGTCAGAGGAATCATAGCCCACGATTCTCTCCATTTCTGTAGGAAACCTCTTGACTCTTATGATTGTTTCCTTGGCAGTACCAAAGCTTTTTAGCTTTATGGCATCGCATTCACTGATTTTTGACTTTACTTCCGTCACTTTAGGAGACATGTTGAGAAAGTCTTTGCCTACTCCCAAATGCTGAAGTGTTGGACCTACCTTGTCTTCTATCAATTGCAAGGTAGCTGGTTTAATTCCTAGCTCCTTGATCCATTTTGATTTGATTCAGGTGCAAGGAGAAAGATATGGGTGTAATTTCAGCTTTCTGCAAGTGGCTGACCAGTGTGTCCAGCACCATTTGTTGAAGAGGCTGTCACTCCTCAATGTAATATTTTGCCCCCCTTTGTCAAAAATCAGATAGGAGTTTCTAGGGTTGTTTTCATATTTTATTTATTGCTCTGAATGCTGATGAACAGGTAAATTCATTTAGTAATAATTCATATAATGTGTATATTTCAATTTATATGACTTTTAAATTGTAAAAATGTAATACTTTAGTATAAACATATTTTAAGTAATATCCAAGGTTGTTTTCCATGACTTAGCTAGGTATATTTTCATGTTTGCATGAAAATTTGTAGATAATAATATTTGGAGACTTTTCTTGAAATGTTTTATTCTCTATTAGTTTATTCTTTTATAATTAAAATGTCAAATATCATTTGAGTATAATATAGCTTTTTTTTCAGTCTTCTAACCAAAATTTACAGTATTCATTTGTGGGAATGTTCTAGGTCTCATAATTTCTTTGAAAATGAAGACAGCTGCAAAGATACTTTATCTGTAATATGCGTTGCCGTGTGTGTGTGTGTGTGTGTGTGTGTGTGTGTGTGTTGATGACGAAGAAGATAGTGTTGTAAATTCAAGATACTGACCCAATTAAGCCACCTGGTCAGTATGATCTATTAGCTTACATGAAATACTAATAGACACACTTGTTTCTGTTAAATGACAATAGCAAAAAAGGGTGTCTGTAACCAAGAAGGCTTTCGATAGATTGTTCACAGATGCGGTGTGTTCTCAGTACCCATTGCAGAAGTCTGCTTTTAGGGAGGAGCACACAGATCTTGGCCTAACTTAAGGCAAACAGGGGATATTGACAAGGAATCCCACTATTGCTCATTAGAACAACCATTCTTCTACCTATGAAAAACAAAATAACTTTTAATTTGCATTCACATGTTCAGAGTATTAAAGAAATAATTAGGAAAATGTATTCCTAAAGACATCTTGTGTTGGAATGTGGTCTATTTGCAGACTTCCTATGTATGGTAGAAGTGTAGCAACTGGCAAAAGATAAGTAAAACTCTTTTATTAATTTCCCATGTAAGGCAGATCATGTAGTATTTTTCTTTCTGTATTTGGCTTATTTTACTTGGCCCAATGTTCTCCAAGTGTGTATCCATGTTGTCACAAATAGTTGCATCTTTTCTTTCAGACACTGAATAACATTTCTTTGTGTATCCAAGTGTGTCCATGTGTGTGTGCATGTGTGTATCACAACGTCTATATTCACACTGTCTTTTTTCATCGAATCATGGACACTCAGGTTTTTCTGCACCTGGGCCTTGTGGATAATGCTGGGATAAAGATGGAATACAGACATCTCTTAGAAGTGCTGATATGATTTACTTTGAGTATATACCCAGCAGCAGAGGGATTGCTGAGCCATATGATAATTCTAATTTCAATTTTCGAGAAACTTTCATGCTTTATAATGGCTGTATCATTTCACACTCCACCGCTACACACAAAACATCTAAAGTTGTAGACCTTAATTACAAGCAATTGAGGGAAGGAAGGAAGGAAGGAAGGAAAAAAACAAAAGCAGAAAAAGAAAAAGACACACAGGAACTGTGTTAGTTTGTGACTGGAACTAAAAGCTAAATCAGAAAAGGGATGAATTAAGTTAGATTTTACTAGGCCTGTCTGAGACTCAGCTTCCATGAGAATGAGAGCAACAAAAATTAAACAAGTGATCAGTATTTCCACCCAGGCTGTGGATCAGTCTGTCTCTTACTAAAGAGAACTAAGTATCAGAGAATCAAGAACTAATGGGAAATAGAGTAGAAATCAAGAAACTGAAGATCTGTAGATACCCAGAGTTGAGTTTTGTTGTAAATTATACCAATCTGCACTTTGAGAAAGTGTGTTTACTGACTGCTATCTTCTTAGTCTGGGGTGTCCCAAGAATCATGAATATCTAAAATATCAGGCAAAAGGCCCTCAAAATCCTTGAAAGAAACAGGACATTTAGCAAAGTGTTAACCTAGGGTTTATGTTTTGATATAAAACATGCCAATTTTAGAAAACAATGATTAATTTCATTAATTTAACTTTTCTTAATTCTTAAAGAAAAAATCACTTGAGACTGAGAATACATGATTTCTACTTCTTAAAATGTTTGTTTGGGTCAGTATATAGTGTTCAATATACAGAAAAAAAGCACAGATATTTCTGGTTTTGAATATACTAATAATTTTACATTAAAATGTAAATATAATCATAAAACTTAAAATTGTACAATTGTAGTTCCATCAGAAAGTTGAATTTTGGAAATATGAATTGTTATTACTTTTTCCTAATTTATCATTAGTGACAAAATCAAGCTATCTGATAAGAAAATGGCACAGGGTTAGAAACTGACATCTAATATGTTCGGTTCTTTCTCCTTATATGTGAAAATAGTTAAAATCACATCTACAACTGATAAGATTTTATCAATTTTATATATTTTCCCCATCACATTAAAATCTATTTGGATACATGACTTACTTTGCTTTGTTTCCCAGTAAATAAGTTACATTTATTCTTAGCAAAGATTTATCATTTCTGAATATCACTGAGATACTTAAGTCATAAACTCAAAAAAGTTTTTAAAAGGCAACTAAAGATAGACTGTGACCTTCTAGATGGTGACAACACTTATTTTTGAGCCGTATGGTCAGCCTCAGGCCAAAGACATTAAGACTGAAGCTGGAGGGAATTCAAACTATGACACTGATTAGCATATATGTCCTCACTTTGGATGCACAAAAAACATCAAGAAAATATTCTATGACAACTTGTCTGCTGTCATTAAAGCAATCCATACCAAAGGAAAGGAATCATTCTTGGAGTTGTCATTGACAGAGTTTGGAAACACAGCAAACTGAATAAAATTGAGATACAAATTTAGGCAAGATATAGAGGGCTGAAAAGAGCATACTTTGGGGAGCAATTTTTTTTATTTTTTCATCACAAACATACCAAACATTACAAACATACCAAAATTGTCACATTTCTTCCCTTGATATTAACTTTCAATTCATGAGATATTTTCCATGGGCAAAATTAAACTGACCTACTGAATCTTGTATCAGAATCTTGAAACTCATGATACATTTTTAGTTATTAACTCATCACTGAACCTATTTAATTAATTAATTTTCAGAAAGATACTTTTTTCCAATATAAGATGATTTCATAGTCATTTTATCCTCTGATTCTCATATTGTAGTTTTCAGGCAGATTTCATCAAATTCCCCCTTTTAGATTTCGTTTTCCTTTTTCGAGCTGAAAAGCATGCTTATAAAAATGGAGAGTGGCAAATTGATGTGACAGCTTGCAAAATTCCACATTTACCATTGCTTTTTCCATGATTTAGGCTTTGAAACTTGATGCAAATTCTCTAATACTATTACCTAACCTTATCACCCTCAGGCTTGAGACTGTCATGGCCAGCTCAAATACTGACTAGCAGGAAGAACTATATCAAACACACATCACATTTTCAGGTTTCAAAATGAAAAATAACATGCCTAGTAAGACTCCTATGGTCTCATTTTAAAGATCGTTTCGAAGTAACAAAATGCTCTCATGATATGCGGCAATTTTTATTTTTTTCATAATCATATTCATCATCACCCATCTTCAAAACCAATATAAAATGATTCTCTCAGTTTATAAATATTTGTAAATGCACCTTGGTTCCTACCTTTATGAGTGTGATTGTTCAACCTCTGGGCAGGTGCAACCATCATCTGAATAGGTATGAGTCTGCTCTATTGCCAATGCAGCTGAGAAGCCAAACAGTACCATGTTCAAAGGGTTTTCTAAAATTATAACTTATTATTAATGTAATAGGATAATATATTAATGATGGGAGTTGATTCAGGATATATAATATAGTTTTTTTTTCTTTTAAGATGCTGGATGTTGAATCCAGGGTTTCATACATGCTAATCACACACTCTACCACTGAGCTATAACCCCAGCACTCCAGGAGGGTTTTCAGAGAATTAATGAATTGCAAAAGATAAATGATAACTTTACAGAAGGGATGAATAATAAAAAATAGGTGGAAAATCTATTACATAAGAAGGAGAAATATTTTAATTTGAGTGGATGAAGAATAAAGCATGTCAGATCAGCAGTCTCAGGCAACATTATGAACAGTTAGATAAGGTGATGAGCACAGACCGAAATTCACCTTCTTCCAACCACAGTAGTGGAATGAGCTAAGAGCACATTGAGCTTTGAACTAGTCAGGAACAAACTCAAGTACTACTCATGGATTTTTTAATTTATAGGTTGCATATGAAATTTTAATGTGAAAAGTGACATATAACTAGAGTCAGACTCAAAGGTAGGATAGCTGGTTCTACCTTGGGAAAAGATCTAGGAAGCATTTGGTATTTTGAATATTTTATAGCTTTTATATTCTTTGCTGACTGAGTCAATGCCATTGTAAATCTATGTAAATGCATTTCCTTTCATGGCTTCTCAAAACAGATAAGCAAAATTTTTTATTGGTGTATTGTAATCATACACAATAGTAAGATTCATTATGCTGGATTCATACATGAATGTAACATAATATGATCAATTTCATTCCCCTGTTACTTCCTTTCTTTCCCCTTCCCCTTCCTTCTGATCTGCTTTCTCTACTCTACTGATCTTTCTTTTGCTGTTATGAATATTATTTTAATTAGTATGTTATAATTATATACATATCAGCAAATTTATTGTGGCATATTTCTACACAGACATAGTATAATTTGGTAAATTTTCATCCTCAGGACTTTCCCATATCACCTCTCCTCCCTCTGCCTTAAACCCCTTCCTCTCTACTCTATTGGTCTCCCTTCTATTTCCATGAGATCCTTTTTTTCTTTTTCTTTCTCTCTAACAGCCACACGAGAAAAAACATTCAACCCTTGACTTTCTGAATTGTGCTTATTTTGCTTCACATAATGCTTTCAAGCTTCATCTATTTTCCTGAAAATCCCATAGATCTATTCTTTTTTATGGCTAAGTAAAACACACACACACACACACACACACACACACACACGTGCGCACACATCACATTTTCTTATACACAAGTCAGTACATGCTGAAGCTAATCTGCCCTCACTTTTTCCCAACCTCCAAGCTCATTTGTTGGTTTTACCTGGGTTATATTAATAGTGTAACTCACTGATATTTTGTGGAGCTCACAATAATCTTATTTCAAAACTAGTCACACTAAACTGATCAATATTCCCATAACCCTCTCCTTGGGTCCAATTAATTTCATTAGATGGTTCACAGAAACAAAGGAAACACATGTTTACCACTTTATTATATGGAAGGTATGATAAAGGATGCATATGAGTAGCCACATACCAGTGTTATCAAAATAGTGAGTAATCAAAGATAGCCTTATGATTAATTTATTATATACTATATTTATTCCACAAATATTTACAGTGCTTTCAATCTGTCAGAGGTCCAGATAGACTAGAGAGACAGAAAGGAAATGACATCGTCTGTGATCCATGCGCCTCAAATACCACTGAAGGATTTTCTAGAGTATTCTAAAGAACACTGGCCCTTCAAAGAAGTCTCTTCAAAGAAAAGGGGCTTTCTGTGATTAAATATGTTTTATAAATGCCACGTGCCTTACTCCATTTTAGAGATTTAATATGCTCATTAGCAGAGAAACCTCCAGTATGGAAATTTCTTATGACATACTTAATTCAAAATCCCCAGTCCTATTTCAACTAATCAAAAGTGGTTTTTTGTTAAAAAAAAAAAAACCCTACTAACTCTTTTAAACTCTAAGAATTACTGTTCTGCAAAACACACTTTGAGAGATGATTTCCAAAAATATTTTAATGACCTTCTAGTCAGTTCCCTGGTTTTCAAGGTATTTATGCCAAACTTATCAACTGCCGTGAAATAACTATCATGTTTCAAAGAATGTGTGTATCCTTCTGTCTCTTGGACAAAAATAAGTTCAAATTACTGAGTCTAATTGTTATTCTTACTCAAGATATTTTCTAGAGGAATCTACTATTTCCTAAACAAAGTTCTTTCTAAAATTAAAAAGTTCTTTCACTCCTGCAAAAGTCAAGTAGACAACTCCTGAGTTGTCTAAGCCTGTTTCCTTAAATCCTAGTTCATAAAAAATTGCGTATCAACTCTTTACTGACCCCTACTACTTTGAGCTCTGAAACTTATCAAAGCCAGTGCACTTGGTCTTATTCTACCGTTTTTCCATATAAATATGTTCTTTGCTGTTCAGAAGGCTGGGTGGAACTATCATTCAGTTATTACGAACCTTGGGTCCACATCCTAGCTAAGATAACTTACTAGATATGTGATTTAAAGAAAATTACTTGTTCCTCTTTTTCTCTTTCCTTGTATGCAAATAAAAACTTGGTTGGTAGGGTTTTTATGAGTACTAAATGAAGGTGTGTGTATGCACAATAACAGAGTTTGCTGATATATAGCTATGATTAAGATGATTGTTATTAGACTTCAAATTCCTACACATCAATATCCTACTTTTATGTTTCTTTATAGTGTCCCATTTTGTGTAAAAAGAGCTTAGCTTATGGGAATTAGTTATAAATTATTTTATGGAATGAAAATATCAGAATTTCAAGCATTTTTAGGGTCATCAAATTTAGAAATTTATTTTATAAACTGGAATATGATGTCTTGAATATGTAGTTTACTTGCCTAATGTCACACAGGTGGTATAATTAGGAGAGGTCTTCCGAATCAAGACCTGAATGTTTTACTTTACCTTCAAAGAAAACTGCCCTCACGGAGTATGTGCAAATTGAAAAATAGCCCACCAGTTTTATTTTTTTAAATTTTACCTACTACAAACCCCCTTCCTGTGTATTTTTGTGAGTTCTCCTAAACTGACTCTTACCTTGGCCATGTGTCTTGCTTTTAATAATTGGATGTATTAAGTGTGTCGGAAATAAAACTTTGGAAAATATTTGTGAGTGGGCTTTTCTTTGAAAAGTCTTAGAACACTCTCGCACCTCATGGAAGTGTTCAGGTTTGGCTTCTGAGACATAATAGCCTACAGAAAGCAGCAATGAGTGGTCTCAGTGTAAGTCCCCAGACCAGTGATTCCTTAGCCAACCAGTCAGCTGACCAAAAGCACATGAGTGAGTCAAGTCAAGTTTTGCCAAAGCATTTGCCACTGAGTCCAACCCAGATTCTCATCTACAGAACCATGAGCTTAGTAAAAGGTTGTTGTGAGCCAGTAAGTATTGAGGTGCTTTATTACACAGAAAAAAGTGAGCCAACAGAAATCACTCTGAATTGGTAATTAATCAAACATTAAGAAAAATAAGCAGATGTCAAGCCTTCTCAGTCATGCACCCTTATATATAAGAACATATTATTTGGTTTCCTCTAAATGACATAATTGTTCAGTTAATAAGTATCATAGGCCCTTTATATAAAAGTGTGTGATTTTGACCTGAATACTAGTCAATTGTTTAGTTTTTGTATCAGAAGAAGTTTACTCTCAGTAGCTGGGTTTGTTAGAGTTGTTTGGTTGTGACTTCTTTTTAGCTTACCTATTGATCCTGCCACATCTTGTTCTTCAAAAGAAGTATTCTATGACAAGAGATATACTTTTGACCAATGCTTATGCAGAAATAACTCTGGTACTTGTGAAATACCTGCATATTCAAAGAGGATGATTATGTGTTATAACAGTCTACATGGAACTTGGAGGAAAAAAATCAACATTTTTTCAACTTATATCCCTTTAAGTAATATGAAATTTATTACATATACATTATCATTGTGCAGGTCTCCAGAAAATTATATCATTTTTTATATACAGACCATGAGGTACACTTCACAGTGCACTTGGTAGCAGGATAGAGCATTTCAATATGGCACATAAGAGTGATTAATTAATTTTTCTGTTTTACTCAGATGTTCCTGAAAGCTTGAGAACTACCTTATTGGATTTGGTGCGGTGTTGATCAATGTTCATCAAAAGCATTTAAAACACAGTTAAGTATATAAATTATTCTTGAAGTACATGTGTCACAAGTAGTATAAAATCCATATTTCACATGTTGATTTCAAATACATTGCAGTATTGGGAAAATAAATATTTCAATTTTTCAATGAATTTTAGACATGTTCATCCTTTATCCAATATATTTGTATGTGTGTGTGTGTGTGTGTATGACATACAAACAGAGAACACATATACACATCATGATTTTTTTCAAAAGCTTTAATGTCTCTATACTATGGATTCAATAAAAGCATGTAATTTGGGTTTGATGGTGGGTAGGGTTTGGGAAATCCTTATAATCCTTCCAAGAATTTCTATCATTCCTGTGGCTATGTTTGTTATCAGACAGTGGAGGATTGATTCACCCAGCGTATAACAAAAATGTGAATAAGAAACAACAATAAAGGGTGAATGTTTTTAGCTTATGATTAAGCAATTGAAAACAAAGTCTATGCAGATACCATAGATAAACTATGCAATGAATTCCAATTATGCAAATAGACATGATGTAGGAGGGTATGGCATGTATAAACTAATGGATAAATACATCAGAAAGACAAAAAGGAACCCAGCTATTTTCAGGTGAAGAATATTCAGTCAAGGTAAATAAATGAAAACATATGAGTTACTGCTTGCAGGATGATGTTATTTAGAGGCACAATTTTGTCTGTGCTAGAACTTGTATTTTATGTTCTTCCTGAGGGGCAAAATACAGTCTTCAAGTTGAAATCATTATAGGACAATTATAGGATATGTTCTGAAAATGTGGACAATACATTGGATATATGAGCATGAGTATAGAGTAAAATGACAAAGAGTCAACCCGTACATCTTTGTGCAAACTCAACCCCACACACGGGTAGTACCTCATTGACTGGCAAAGGTCTGTTGCAGATAATCTATGACAAAACAAGAATGAGTTTAGTTACAGTAAAAAACTCTTAACACACTTCTACACACTTTGAACTATTATAGTTTGTGCTGCTATTTTGCTTACTTAGCCCATCATTGTGCATAATTATTCACATTTACTTGGTAAATTAGTTTTCTACTTTTGTAGACCTCTTTAGGATTGACCATTAAATTCATTAATTGCTATTTGTTGGATTACAAGTTACACATGAACAACTGTTGATATCAAAATTGAGTGGGGTTTTTTGCCATTTATGGAAACCTAGAACCTAAATGCTAATAGAACCTAAATGCTAACAGAACGTAAATGCTTTCGTAGGCTGAGAAGTTTTCTCTCACTGTGCCATGGTCATGCTTCTTATTCTGTGGTCTAACATTTCAGTGGGCAATGTTCCCCTGAGCAACCAGAGCAGGATCTTTCTGTGTGGATCGCCTGAAACTGGACAGTATACTCCATGCCTTGTATATTTAAAATATTTCCTCTAAAAATTAAAAAAAGAATAAAAGGATTGACTCTTCAGTGGTATTTGAAGCGCATGGATCACGGACAGTGTCATTTCCTTTCTGTCTCTCTAGAGTCTATCTAGACCTCTGACAGATTGAAAGCACTGTAAATATTTGTGGAATAAATATAGTATAGAATAAATTAATCATAAGGCTATCTTTGATTACTCACTATTTTGATAACACTGATATGTGGCTACTCATATGCATCCTTTATCATACCCTCCATATAATAAAGTGGTAAACATGTGTTTCCTTTGTTTCTGTGAACCATCCAATGAAATTAATTGGACCCAAGTAGAGGGTTATGGGAACCATGATTAGAGCTGGTCAGTCAGAATAGGTGACAACCTACTGTCCTTGTTGACAACTGAGAGCAGACAATGTTTTATAGAGATGAGCCCTTAATCTTTAGTACTTGTCTCTAACTCCAGGTACATAATGTTGGAACCAAACTGAATTAGGGGAAACCCAGTTGAAATCTGCTAAAGAATCTCTTGTTGTGTGAGGAAAAACATCCCCAAATATCTATGAAAAGAAAAATGTTCTTGTATTCAGGGTTGAAACTAGGAGAAACAGCGTTTTTTTTTTTTCTGTTTTATACAGTTATAAGATCAAAAGGAGAGAAAGGAAAGAGATTAAATTGAATTTACTCAACATTTGTTTTGCTACATTAACTGTATGTAAGTCTTAAAAACAGGTATTTAGTTATGTCTTCAGGCACAGTTCACTGGCAAACACAAAGCTAAATGAAACCAGATTAGATGACAGAGAAGGCAGTCAGCATGCTGACTGATTACCCAGAGCATGTGACTTCAAGAAAAAATCATAAATCTTCATCAAGTGTAACATTTCATTGTAGAGTACAGCATGCATCAATAACACCTATTTTAATTTTAATTCATATATGTTCATTTATGTGAATGTCCTTGTTTTTCCAAGATAAAACTAACAAGTTCTAGCTTTGGGTCAAGCTTGATTGGTGGAAGACATTTGGCAACGGTTGATGTACCTATAAAACACAATTAAAGTTAGTTTTTCATCTTGCTAATTGCATGTGGATGCAGTGCCAAATATTTACCAATATTGATTAATCAGGGAATCCATTGTGAATGATTAAAAACACATTAAATATGTAATTTGCAGTACAAGCTCAAGGCTATTATTGCATTTTTGATCTAATGAGTTAATGTGTTGAAGAAAATGATGATGTTAGGCTACAATTGTTTTAACTTTAAAAGTAAAGAGATTCTAATTAAAACAATCATAGGCTCTCCTTGAAAATCTAATTGTCATCGTTAGAGGAATTAAAACATTGTGTTTTGTCGTATAATTAAAATTTTAAAATACTAATGAAAAATGTGATAAGAAAGGGACAGAGTGGCAATGGAGGGTTCATTTCATCGCAGCTAATCCAGAATTTGTTCAAATTGGAAGAATAAAAGAGACAGCATGGAATAAACCTCATAAGTAGTAAAAGAAAAACTTTAGACAAATTAAACAAGTTTGGGGAAAAAATGATTCACAGACCTGGTTCTGTAAGTCTCCAAGGCTACAGCAGAATAGAAGTGAGGTACACAAAACAGAAACAAATTACAGAGAATGCTTTATCAGTACAAATCTGGTGCTTGCTTTATTTGAACCTTGTGTGGCTAAAGGTTGGCCACTGAGGCTGAGATGTAGCATTTTATTACAATGGCAAATTCAATATGTTTACATATTGAGTAAAGTCGTAGCTTGCTGCATAAGAACTCATGTGTGCGAGTATAGAGTTTTTGGCCAAATTCAGTTTGAATTAATAATACGTTGAAATATGGCATACGGCACAGTGATAATTTGACCGTATTACATAAATAAGCCACCACGCTATGACTGCTTGTCAAGGAAAGAGACTATTTTATCTTCTTGTGTTCAGTTAAAATAAGTAATGATTGTGTTACCTTTAAATTGAACTGCACCTGATATATAAAACTGTTTTAAGGAAAAATTAATCCTTTAAAAAAATCCAATATTATTCAGTAGATCATCACAGTAACTGTCAAGTTCTGACTTGAGCGGGGATAGTCAGATATGTCAAATCTTGTGAGAGTATTTTTGTCTTTGGAATATTTTTTGATCAACCCTTTGCTACAGGAAAGCCACTTTAAGAAAAATAGGCACTATTTATCTTGTCTGAACCAGTGATTATCAATACCGATATTTTTAAGCTGCTTTATGAATGATAGGTCAAAAACTGTATGGAATATAGATCATCATATTTCCACAATAAGCCATCATTAAATAGTGATGATATTTTTGACAAAAAGAAGAAAGATACATCAAGAAAAGATTTTATCTTTGTTATCATCTCCATTACCGTCATCACGACAATCATTCAAAGCACTTTCCATCATCATAGCCTAAAAGCATTTTTTAGTGCTGGGTAGTATATAGTGCTTTTCTAAGCATTATCATAAATAAGATAATAAAGTTGTTATCTCACTTTCATCTATTCTAAGAGTTGAGTTGTCATTCATATTCTACTTCCAAATGTAGTAAATTTAGATGATTATCTTAAGAAGAAACTGGAGAACGAAATCTTAGATTATATAATTGTTTTGCTTTCAATTTTGATAATTCATTCTTTTATATAGGTATGAATAAAATTTGCATTTCTTTACATTCTAATAACGACATTCAGAGGAAGCAGGTATTCTATATTACTTTTAGCATTTTTAGAAGCCTGATTTATGTAATGGGTATTTATTACTATCAAAACTAGTTTCAACCTGAGAAATTATATAGAAAAATCACTGGGGATTCTATGTCTATATTTCATATTTTGGAATTTAATTGAAAATCCAAATAAAGTGACAAAATACAAGATTTCTAACCTGGAAAAGCAAATATGTTGGCTTTGATATGGTAATTAGGGAAGTATTTCTCATATGTCTGATAGAAATATGTGCTAGCCAGGCAAGTACCAAATATGTAGGGTTAGCTGAGTGTGTGTGTGTGTGTGTGTGTGCGCGCGCACACGTGCATGTGTGCCTGTGCATTTTACTAAGGCAATGATGACAAATGACAACAAACATTTATTATATTTACTTGCTGAAACTCAGAGTGAACTTATAAAATTGTGAATTCCTAGAAATGCAAAAACCAGAATGCTCATTCTCTTTCATGTTGAGCTCCTTTCCTAGGAAGTATTTGCAACATTGTATCTTTCCTATATGCAGTAAAAACTCAGCATAGGAAATTACAAACTATAAAATTATGTATGTGAAATGTTGTCTAAATTCCAGCTAATTCATAAGTAAACAGAATATTTCAATTATTTTCAATCTAGAAATTCAGATCTGAAAAATTTTAGAATCACCAATGATGAATTAAATATTATGAAAAAAATGTGGAAAATTGTGAACTTGCATAAGATTCTCAGAGATGTGAAAGGCACACTCAGTAACACACTGAACAATGACTTGCAGCAAACAAAGAGATAGAAATTAGCGCAGCTCAATAAACAAAGGCATTTTGGTAGATTAAAAACTAAGACTATAATTTGCAGAATAAGATTTCCAAATGAGTGGACAGAACAAGAAAGTAAACATATGAATAGCATTAATCACAGCAATAAAGAAACATCAGACTATTCATAATTAGAATTCTAAAGTGAAAGTCCAAAAAATAATAGAGGAACTAGAAAATAAAGTATTGCATAAAAATATGTGAGGCAAAATTATCAGCAAGTGATACAGTCATCAGTCTCAACACCATGTACACACTTGAAAGGAAAGTGAATTTTAAATCAGGAACAGTCATTTAATTAAAGAAATCAGAACAAAATTTTCATCATAATTGTTGGAGATTAGAAAATGCAAGTAATAAAGTTCTTTGGCCAGGATTTACTTTTTATTTTGCTAACAAGTTAAATTTTAAATTTCTATCCAATGAGTTTCAATCAACGTTGTGATCATAATACTAACAATTTTGACAAAGCCTATGAATTGAAATACATAAATTTTATAATTTATGAAATGCATAAATTTGTGAGAAACTATGGTTTCTCACAAATATTGAGATGTTTTAGGGTACTTGAGAAAAAAGCTTTTATAGAATTCATAAGACAAATGTTTTGTGCTTCCTATACATGTTGTGTGTTGTATATTCTGTATATTCTGAATTATTTTTCTTGTAGGTTCAACATAGTCTTATGTATTGAAGGGATTCATTGCTTCACATTCGTACATGCTTATGTAATGAGAGAGTAGCTTAAAGATGATCCGTGTCCAGGATCTTCCCCACTTCACCCACACCCCGATCTTGTGTCCCCTCTGTAATTCCATGTTACAGATATAAATTACCATATACATGTATTTTAATTATTGAAATTGCTAGATTTATATGCCTGTCTGAGTATATTTGGGCTTCTCATGAGAGTCAAGTGTACTCTACAATATTAAGCACCCCCCTTTTTCCTCTCCCTCTCCTCCCTCTGTTTCTCCTCCCTCACTCCCTTCATATCTATAATTCCCACAGCTTATGTTTTACTTCAAATTTTATGGGTCTATAAAATAAACTTGACCAATTTTCATCCTATCGTAGGTTTTGCTCTAGCTTCCACATATGAGACAACATTCAAACCTTAAGTCTCATTCTGAATTCTTAATGCAGGCATTTTTAAAGATCTGTTTGTAAAATTAAAAAGGACCTTAGGCTCTCTACTTCTCCATGTAAAGTACCTGTTTTTCTTCAGAAATACCCGTTTGACTTATTGAAAATCATGTATTTGCTGCACTCCTTTATCTTTTTTTTATTAAGAGTATATAGAGATACAAATGAGAGGGAAACATTATCAAACCATCAATGACCAATGTACATATACGTTTTGATCCAGAGGTAATGCCAAAACGTGGATGACCACCTTGGGTTTCACCTGTTGCAGTTTCCCCCAGAAGAACTCTTGCATTAAATGGGTATCTCGTGGAGGAATAACATCTGCTTCATCTTATTTTTAATAGCATTTCTCTGAAATGAAAGCCAAGGAACATAAATACTTTGTTGTGTAGTGGTGCTGGGATGTGAACCTGCATCCTTCTGCATTGAGGCAAGCACTGCAAGTGCACAACTGCAGAGCCACCACGTCGTCCCCTACTCTTTACTAATGTCGATGGAGTCCATGGAGTTATCCATCCATTGTCCTCTTTTCATTTCATTCTACATATTCTCCCTGAAGAATTTCTTTAACTGACTTGAATTAGTCCCACAGAGGCCAAAGCCAGATATCCTAGTCCCACACTCCCAATATAGACACAACTGTATGGCTGTAACTACATCCAATGCCTAGAATTCATTCCTTACAAGTGGTCTGCAGATACTTTCTAATCCTCCCTCCCACCAACAAGTTATTCTGGTTTTTAACACTGCTTTTTAAATCACCATTCAATAAGTATC
>PVKS010005552.1:0-84353 GCA_004027875.1 Aplodontia rufa | reverse complement strand
TCTGATCCATTGCAGTACATCCATAATGGTTCTGAAACTTCATCACCCCACAAAGAAACCCTGCACACATCAGCATTATTCCCTCTTCCTCCTTCCAGGAGTAGCTGGCAACCATCAACTGCCACTGCCTCTACGGGTTTCCTGTTCTGGAAAGATCCTATCAGTGGGATGGCACAGTACGTGGCCTTCCGTATGGCTTTTCTATTCAACACGTTTTTGAGGTTCATCCACATGGTAGCATACATTAGAATTTTCTTTTGTTCTTTCTTTTCTGTTTCTTTTTGATGGTGCTGGGGGTAGAATCCAGGGCCTTGCACATGTTGGGCTGGTGCTTCTCCACCATTAAGTCTCCAGCCCAGAATTCCCTTCGTTTCTATGGCTGAGCAAAGTCCCATTGTACAGATAGTCCTCATTTGTTTATCCATTCATTTCTAGAAGGCTACTTGGGTTGTTTCCCCTTTGGGGCTACTGGGATAGTGCTGTCTTGAACCTTAGTATACTAATTGTATACCAGGTACCTGTTTTCAGTTCTTTTGGGTACATACCTAGGAGTGAAATTGCTGAGTCATAAAATAAATCCCCATTTAACTTTTTGATGGACCACTTAGCCTCATTTTAAACGCACAAGACTTCAAGAACTTATGGGGCTGGAGCAGTGGCTCTGCTTACGGTGCTTGCCCGGCATGTGCAAGTACACGGGTTCAAATCCCAGCACCTACATACACGACTAAGTGTGAGAGCAATGAAAGCCATGTGAAAAACTCAATGGAAATTGATTCTCTCTGCTCTCTTCTCTCTCTCTCACTCACTGTCCTTCTATCTTTAAAAAAAAAAAAAAGAAATTATGAGGTGCTAAAATTCACGTGGCAAATATCTGAAGGCAGTACTGGGAGCTGGAGCTGGAGCTAGTACTGCAGCCATTCTAAGAACCCTGACCGGGGAAGATCACTCATTCACTCACCAAACCTCTCCGAGGGCCAGAGCCAGCAGCCCTTAGGGAGAGTTTAACAATAACTTCAGAGAAAAGCTTCCTAATGCCAAAAACCCCAGGAGAAATAAAACCAGGGGCTGTTTTTAATCATAAATCAACAGGAGTGGCTCGCATATAGATCCCATTAAGCCAACAGTGTTGGAGCATGCTGCTGAACAATTTCCTGTTTTGCTACATATTTTTTAATGTCATTGTGGGGATTTCACGCCAATTCTGCGACGGACAAAAAGGTCGCTCTTGCTCCTGGCAACCGTCTTTCACAGGTTGCATTTCTCGATTGACAAGGAGGGTGCGACAGAGGGTGGGGGGAGTGCAATTCGGTCCTGAAGGTCTGAAAGGCACTGGAACAGGGAACCTGGTGCCAGCAGTGAGTGCCTAAGGGGTTAAACGTCGGGGTCCGGGCTGTGGTCAGCCTCAGCCTCTTTGGGGAGTGGGGGGATTCAGAGCAGATGGGGGAGGGGAGGGCTTTCGCAGCGGGGGGCTTCGTTTTCAGTGGTTTCTAGGGGAATTTTACCGTGGGGAGGTAAATTCTAAGGTCTGCCCGTGGCGTCGCCCTCTTTCTGGTGCATTTTCTTTGTAGCGAGGTGGCCCGCGAAGGCTCTGTAGAGCTGGATTAGAAGCCAGACGCGGCTGCCACCCTCCCTCCCCGACCCCGCTGACCTGATTAATCAGAACCGTGCAAAGCCCACCGAGGAGAGCTCCCTGGCTAATCTCATCTCCGCACCCACGCGGGGACAGGCGCCCCGCTCCGCCAATGAGACGCAACTCTGCAGGCCGGCTGGGCGGTGGAAAATTCCATGCGGCCCCGCACCCGCCGCCCGCCGCGCCGGCTCGCCGCGCAGCAGCAAGCAAACCCCCCAGGTCTTGGCGCCGGTCCACGAGACTTCGTGCCGCTGGTCGCTGTCCCCACTCCCGCCCCCGTTCTCCCCACCTGGTGCGAGGGTTAGCGTTTCCAGCAAATCACAGAGAAGCACACGATGCCTGTAATCCCTGCGGGGACAGCGTGCGGGTGCGGGGACAGTGTGTGGGTGGGGGGACAGTGGGTGGGCGGGCGGATAAATCCCTGCAGCATGCCCAGCCCCCACTGTGCCCACCCAAGTGTAAATCCGGCCTGAAGTCGTCCCCCCCCACCCCTCCTTCCAGGCTTCGAGACTCAATGTGTGTGGGGAGCATGCGTGAGCAGGGGCTCCTTTTGGGACCTACCCACCCTTGACCTGTGGTGCCCTTTTAGAAGTGGCTGGTGGGACCTAGAGAAAAGGGTTGAGTTGGCAAAGGCGAAGAAATAAGGTCAGGAGGGGAACACTGCCACCAGCCCAGTGTGTCTGATTCAAAGAGGAACAGAAAATTCCAAAGCCACACAGGAGGGAAACCTTGAGCTATATGCCACTGTGGGGGTGGGGATGAGAGTGGAGGAGACTAGGCATTAGGCAGGGAAGGGAGGGTGCCCCAAATCCCTCTCTTCAGTCCCTCAGCTCACTCCACCTGAATCGGGGTGAGAAATCCACAGTATTTCAGGGGATCCAGACCTGCTTCTGCTGGTTGCAGTGTAGAAGAACCTAGAAAACCCTGCAAACTTTGGAACTTGCATTGGCTTCTCGCGGTTTGGAATGGTGTGGGGGAATGGGCGGCAGGAGAGAGAAGGAAAGGGAAAATTACACTTATATGTCTTCTTGAAGCAAAGCAGGAAGTTTCAGGAAGAATCCCTGGAATGGAAGAGGAAGAAGGTCCCACCAACAGTCCAAAGCCTTAAGCTAAGGGTTGAGGCTCAGAAGCACGGGGAAAGCAGGGCCCTGTGGCATGCTGAGTCTTGAACTTAAAGGCATTGCTGGGTAGTCTCCTCTGACCTTCTTCTGGCCATCCTTCTTCTGATCCCTTTTGTCCCCCAAGACAGGCATAGAAATTGGAACCTCTTTTCCCCAAAGGCAGCCACCAAAACCAAGAGATATTGCTAGTACCTTCCTTCTGCCTTTCTGTGTAGGAGCTGACCATAAAGAAGTTCTCGATTCCACCTTTTCTGATGGTAGATCATAGGACCTAATTCCAGAAGGGATCTGTCACATTCCCAGAAGGAAGGACGACTACACAGAGAGGCCAGGAAGAACTGAAACAGACAGGCCTTGCTGCTAAGTCACCCGTCTGTTACCTTAGGTCACCCCCTTGGTCCAGTCACCTGTCTACTTGGCTGTCCATTCTTCATTGAAGCTGTCAAGGAAAAACAATCAAAATGAAGTACTAGCATTAGTTTAGGGCACTTCAAATGGAGTCCATTATTAATCAAATCTTAGACATGACCCCAGCACCTCTGAACTGGGCTGCAGAAATGCCCACTCCCAGATTCCAGTTGACCTTTGAAACACTGTTAATCCCTGCTGACCTTCAACATAATGAACCCCTTCTCCCCAATTACCTAATGCCCAATCCCTTCTTATAAAATAGCTAACCCAGTAAACACTAACAAACTAATCATAATTCCTGACTAACACATATGCAATTATCAATTCCCTTTCCAGTGTAAAGCTGTAAATATGGCTGCCATTCTGAAAAATTCGAAGCACATTTTCAAGACTGCTTGAATCTGTGTTTTCCCATTAGCTCCAAATAAATATAATTTTCTTTGTCTCAATTAGTTAATTTTATCCTAGGTTGACAAAACATAAAAATAGATGGTTTTTCTTAAGTATTTGGATCTTCATTTCTGAAGGCTCCCAGGTATCATTGTATAACTTTGATTAAATACATCTGTTATGCTTTTTTTTAATTAATTTGGCTTTTGTTATAATAATGTCAGTGTGTTCCTTCTGCTGATTGAGGAAGTGTGTCCTACATTTCTACCTCTACGTAAGTGAACAAAGTCCAGAATGGTGACAAGAAATCTTGATGCCCAGGTTCTGCTGCCAGCTAGCTGAAGTTTCTGGGAAAATATTACTTCTTGTGTCTTTAGTTTTCACCTCTGTGAAATGAGGATAGTTACAGTTCCTGCCCCATTTACCAAGTAAGGTGATCTGTGGACTAAATTAAAATGAAACTACATCTATGAAACTATAGAGAAATATATGGAAGTGATTTTTATCCACAAGCATAAAAAATGTCTAACCTATACCCTTTTAGTTGAATTAAGTCTGAGCAAGAACCACAGCTAAATTAGTCAGTACATTTGTTGGTGCATTCAGTAAATAATTATTAAGCATCTATTAAGCCCCTGGCACCGTTCTATGCATAGTGAAACAGCACTGAGCAAAAAACGAAAATCGCTGTTGTTGGAACACCTAGTTTTGGAGGATACAGCTGATAAAATAAATAGGAAAACTACTGAGTTTGAGATATGGCAAAAAATAAAGAAGGAAAGAGGTGTGGGGGCATAGGAGGTTGGCAACAATTTTTTTTATTTTATTTTTTGGTACTAGAGATTAAACCCAGGGGCACTTAACCACTAAGCTACATCCCCAGCCCGTTTTATATTTTATTTTTGAGACATAGTCTTGCTAAGTTGCTGAAGCTGGCTTTGAACTTGCAGTTCTCCTGCCTCAGCCTCCCAAATTGCTGGAATTATGGGCATGCACCACTACACCCAATCTGGGGAGCAATTTTTTTTAAATTGAGGCACTGTGTACAATCCTAAACGCATATGTAGTAACAATATGATATGCTCTGGATTTCCAATCCAGAATCACCCACATCACCCACCCCCAATCTCTTGACTCCTCTATATTTCCTCCCTACAGATATGCATCATTTATATATGATTGTGCATTTTCTAGAATTAAATGATTGCATAAGTATTATTAGCCTTCTTGGGTGATTTAAGAGTAATATACATTATTGATTTTCCTCCTAGATCCCTCTCTATCATCCCTCCCTTCCCCCTCCCTCCCACCTCTTTCCTCTCTCCTCCATATCTATGGTTCCCCTAGATTATGTGTTTCTTCAACTTTGGTGGATCTAGTACATGGACCTGACTATGTTCCAGTCAAGCCTGTGTTTTGCTCCAGCTCCATAAATGAGGGAAAACATTTGACCCCCGACTCTATGGGTTATGCTGACTTCACTCTGCATAATTTCTTCCATTGCCATCCATTTACCTTCAAAGGCCAAAATATCATTGTTTCTAACAATTGAGTAGAACTTCACTGCATATATATATATATATATATATATATATATATATATATATATATATATACCAGAGCTTTTGGATCCATTCATCCAGTGAGGGGCATCTGGGTTGAGTCCATAATTTAGCTATTGTAAATTGAGCTGCTGTGAACATTGATTTTTGCTGTGTTACTGTAATGTGCTGATTCTAACTCTTCTGGGAAAATACCCAGAAGAGGGATAGCTGGGTTGAATGGTGGATTCATCCCTGATGTTTTGAGGAGTCTCCACACTGCTTTCCAGAGTGGCTGTACCAGTCTGCAGTTCCACCAACAGTGTGCTAGTGTTCCTATCTCCCCACAATCCCTCCAGCATCTGCTATTGTTTGTATTCTTCATCTTTGCCAATCTGACTGGAATGAGGTGAAATCTTAATGTAGTTTTGATTTGCATTTCTCTGATTACTAGTGATTTAGAACACTTTCTCATGCGTTCATTGGCTGGGGAGCAATTTTAATGGGGCAGTGAGAATGGACTCATAGAGAGTGAACTTTGAGCAGAAGTCTGACAAAGAGGGAAGAAGGTGAGCTGCATGGATTTCTAGGGCAAGAGCATTTCAGGAGGGGGTGCGCCCTCCAGTGCAATGGGTCTGAGGTTGACCGTGGCTAACGCTGAGGCTAAACCTTGATCACACTTAATGCAGCTTCACTTCTAGCTTGGGTACTGGCGAGCCACCAGCCAGCATTCATCACAAGACTAGCGGTGTGTTCTAGACTGTGCAGGGGCCTCTGAGAACAGAGATCTATGGCTTCCAGGAGGCTGTACTTGTCTGAATAAGATTTAGCTGCAAAAGGCAATTTGTGACCAGTGCATGAGGGTTTAGGTCCCTTTCTGCACTGTGCAGAGGGACCCTGAAAGCCGGAGGAAACTGGGAGCTTTGGGATTCCCAGGGGCACTCTGGGATTGTGCTGGAGTCATGCTAGGTGCTCCCTGAGTGCTTGTGACGGAGTGACTCAAGGTAAGCAGAGAGCATTCTGTGGCTAAATAGTCCTTCTCTACCCAGGTCCTGGGGTGGGGACAGGGAAGGCAGCCCCTGGCAGCCACACAAGTGCTGGTGATCGTTGCCAACACACAGCAGGGGCTGCTGTGCACTGCCGGGCAGCCACAGGGTGGAAAAAGACCTGCTGAAGAAACAAATGGGCCTGCTGGTTGCAGTATGGAGTGTTCTCCCTGGGGGAGTTAAAAAATGGACTCCAGTGTCCAGCTTCAGCCTTGCTTCCATAATAGGCCAGTCAAGGGTCCGAGGCCAGGGCCCTGGGCAGCTGTTTCCAGCTCCAGAGGCCATTTTCCTTGCCAGGTCTCCTGCCTGAAATGTTTCCGCTCTCGCCAGACAAGAAAATATCAGGGACAGAGTTGTTAGAGGTGATTTCAGGAAGTTCCACAAAGCCTGGTCGCTCTGGTGGGCTGGGCCTGGGCTGCCTCTCAGCCCCTCTGGAATGCAGCCGCACTGGGCTCCCCCAGAGACTCTCCAAAAAGGCCTCCACCATGGGCACCGGCCTCCTTAACCTCAGGAGTACAGTTTCTGCCCCAGCCCTGGGTTTCTGGCTCTTGACCTCACTGTACAGGCCTGGGCAAGTCCTATGACCCTCAGCGACTCAGCGTTGCCCATGGCAGACTCTGGTGAAACCAAGGCAACCTCACGTGTGTGTTCCTCAGTGTAGCAGGAGCCAGGCTGCCCTGGGGACAAGAGGGAGAGAGAGAGAAGGCACTGCTTGTACTCCTGTCACGGGGTGGAAGGTTTTATTTATTTCACTTTCTGGATGAATAATGCATCATAGGGTTCAAAAACTAACAAGTAGAAAATGTTACGTGGTAAAAAGTGTCCCATCCCATCTGCCCATTTCTTATCCTCACCCTGGGGAGGTAGCCACCCACCACTGTTGACTTCTTGGGTATCCCTTCCGAGACTCTTTTCAGCTCATAAAAGCTAAAGAGAACACATACCCCCACATACCCCCCACGCCAGTCTTTTCTGCTGCATTGGGAATACACAGTAGTGTTCCCCGTCCTGCTGTTTCCAGTTGACACTGTATCTTGGAGATCTCTCATCAGGGTACATGAAGCATTTCTTTATTCTTCTTAACTGATGTTTACTATCCAAAACGTGCCCAAACAATTCTCCGTAAAGGAAGTTGCTTACAATCTTCTGTTTTCAAGCATTGCTGCCACGAATACCTGAGCAGCTCTTTCATGAACACATGATTGCGTCCACACACGGTGAATTCCTGGAAGTGGAGCCGCTGAGTCCAAGGACAAGTTCATCTCCACCAGGACCCTGTGGAGGGGAATGCTCTGCGGGGGAATGCCAGCAGGTGCTCCCAGCAGCACCCTGAGAGAGTGCCCATGTCCCAGAGATGGTCAGCAGGGTGGCTTTTTAAAACTTTGAATTTTCCTATTTCTGAAACATTTTTAAAAACCATGTATTTTCTTTTTAAAGAGAGACAAGGACAATGAGAGATAGAGAAAGAGGGAATCAATTTTTTATTTAGTTTTTCATGTGGCTTTCGTTGCTCTGACACTTCATTGTGTATGTGTGCTGGGATTCCAACTCCAGGACTCCGCATGCCAGGCAAGCGCCAAAACCACTGAGCCACTGCTCCGGCCCCTCAGTGTGGTTTGATTGTGTATGTTTCTTATTATGACTGACACTGAACATAGTTTCATATGTTTAAGAACCATGTGCATTTTCCTGTAAGCTGTCCGTGTTTGTGCCCGTTTCCTTGTGGGGCTGCTAACTTTTTTGGCCTTGCAGAAGCTCTTTGTAGGCTACATTTGTGATATGAATTATATATATTTCTCATTTTGTCATTAACTGCCTAATTTTGCTTTGTGTGTGTGTGTGTGCGCGTGCATACATGCGTGTGTGAATGTTTTAACCTGATTTCTTCTTTACCATGAGGAAATTTTTAATTTTCATATAATTGAAATTATCAACCATATCATTTTGTATCTTCTAGAATTTGAGTCATCGCAAGGCCTTTCTCATTTCTCCATTTTAATTTTAATTTAATTTAATTTTATAGAGGAGGAGAGGGAGGGAGGGAGGGAAAAAATCAATTTTATTTAATTTTTCCTCTGGCCTTTGTTTCTCTGACACTTAGTTGTGTCTGTGGTGCTGGAGTTTGAACCCAGGTCCTGGCACATGCCAGGCAAGCGCTCCAAACACTGAGCCACTGCTCCAGCCCCTCCCCATTTTTATTTATGTGTGTGTATAAAGCAATATTTAGTAGAATAAATTCTAAATGTGTCAAAGATTTATATATTAAAAAATCCTACTATTTCATTGAATTCTCTTAACGATTATGGTATTTCTTTTGTATTTTCAAAGCATAAAACCAAATTACCTGTATAGTTATAGCTTGACCTCCTACCCAATTTTTGTACCTTTAATTTTCTCCTTTTATTAATGGTGTTGGCTAGTGCCTCCAGTAAAACTTAATAATAGCATGATTTATTGTCTCATTCCTGACTTAGAGCAAAAGATTTTATTATTTCTCAGTTAAGCCTGTTTTTGTTTTTGAAACACACACACACACACAATATTCAGAAGTTTCTATTATTATCTTATTGACTGGAAAATCAAGAATAGATTGCCAAATTTTGTTGAGTTTGGTTTAAATGTGAATGGAGATGATTACACAAATTCCTCCTTAGAATTATTAATATTTGAACTATATTAGTGGATTTTCGAACACTGAACTAACCTTGCAGTCCTGGAATAAGCCCCATTTTTTAAAGGGGTATCTTATTGCTTTCACGTGCTGAGGACTTCTATTTGTTAGTGTATTTGCAAATATCTAAATATCTTCATTTGTAAAAGTGCACAAATCTTTTTTTTTAAGAGAGAGGGAGAGAGGAAGAAAGAGAGAGAGAATAGTTTTTTATTTAGTTTTTAATGTGATTTTCATTGCTCCAATACTTCATTGGGTATGTGGTGCTGGGGTTTGAACCCATGTCCTCATGCATGCCTGGCAAGCACCGTAACCACTGAGCCACTGCTCCAGCCCTGCACAAATCTTAATTATACACAAATGGTACAAATCTGAAGAGTACAATAGATGAATTTCTACATTTACAAGTATGTGTATATACATATGCAATGCATATATAAGAATTCACACAAGTATAACTAAAAAGCTAATAGATGAGGAAATGAAATAGAAAAAATATAATTAATCCTCAAGAAGGTAAAGGGTGAAGAATAAAGGAGAGTACAGATGGAACAAATAAAAAGCATATACTAACATGGTAGGATTTAATGAACTTATGCCAGTAATTATTTGAAATATAAATACAAAACACTCCAAATAAAAGTTGTTAGATTAAAAGGAGTTGAGACCCAAATGCATACTATTTACAGTGAACACTTATTAAAGGACAAAATTAGAATAAATGTTAAAAGATGAAAAAGTTATAGTATGTAATCCTAACCAAATAAATTTGGTGTGGTTATATTAATATAAGAAAACTGCATGTAAGGCAAGAAATATTATTGGTGAGAAAAGGAAATGTTTTATTAATATAAATAATTAATTCAACAAGAAACCCTAAGAATCTGAAATTTGTATGTACCCAATAACACTACTCAAAATACAAATCCATAGGATTAAAGGAAGATAGAACAAGTTAACAATCATGGTTGAGGATTAATCATGTATTTTTATTTAACTATCTTATTTGTTAGATTTTTACTTATACTTTTTTGTTCAATTGCCCTAAAGATTTTATGTATCTTGACTACCTTTTACCTTAAATTGCTACTTTGTTTTCTTAATGATGTGACTCTCTTAAAGACAATTTAAGTTCATTTACTCTCTACCATACTTTGGGGTATTGGCTTGTGTAATTTTATTTTTGTACGTATGTCATAAAGTTTACAAGACGTTATCATTTCTAATTCATACAGAAAAATTTGTCTTTTTCCATATATTAACTCTCTCCAGTCTCTTTTGCCCCTTCCTGAAGTTCTGAGTTTCTACCTGGAAAACATTTTCTTTAGCTTGAAAAAAATGTCTTGAAGAATTTCACGTAGTGCTTCTCCTCCAGGGATGCATTGTCTTAGCTTTATTTATTGATTGACTTAGACTGAATATATCATTATTTGACTTCATATCTAAAGAATATTTTGCTGAATCTAGTGTACTTTTCCCCATAGGCTTAAAGATATCCCTCCATTGTCTTCTGGGTCTATAGTTTCTACTGAAAAAGTCAACATTAGTCTTGCATTTTCCCCCTTGAAAGTTACATATATCCTCCCAAATCATTTCTTTTTTTCTTGGATCTTCAGTTGTCTAACTCAAATCTATCTTAGTGTGGTTTTTTTTCCTCTCCCTTTCTTGGGGTTCACTGAAATTCTGAAGAGGAACACTTTTGTTTTTTTTCCTCCTTTTTTTTTTTTTTTTTAAAGAGAGAGGGACAGTGTAAGAGGAAGAAAGACAGAATCAATTTTATTTAGTTTTTCATGGACTTTTGTTGCTTGGATACTTGGTTGTGTACGTGGTGCTAGGGTTTGAACCTGTGAACTTGAGCATGCAAAGCAAGCCCTGTAACTGCTGAGCCACCGCTCCAGCCCCTTTTTTCCTCCTTTTACAGTGCTGGGTATTAAACCAGGGCCTTGCACATGCTGGGCAAAAGATTCTAGAATAAGTTGATGCCTTTCATCAGTGTTAGAAAATTCTAGGCTATCTCTTAAAAAAAAATACACACACACAAACACACACGTATGTGTGTGTTTGTGTGTGTGTGTGTGTGTGTGTCTGTCTACTCTCTGTCCTTTCTGTCTTGGCATACATGAGATCTTCTGACTTTGTCAACCATCCCAAGCCAGGTAAAATCTGGTAAGCATCTCAGGACAAGCCTGGTCAAAAGCTCTGCGGATTTTTCCCTCTGATAATCTTTGTTCCCTAAGCTCCTGCTTTTTGGTTCTGTCATTCAGGCTCTGGACACCCCAGAACTTAGAATATCCCATGGGGAAAATTAGCCTGTTGTTCTCAGGTTTTCTAATTACTGATCCATTGAATTAACCAAGAGCTTTTCTGGTTCCTCTTCCCCTGGAGAGTCCCTGACAACCAGCCCACATCCAGTTGGTGATTTTCAGCTCTTTAAGGATGGGCTCTTCCCCTTCTGCAGTGCTTGGTAGTCTAGGCCTGGTTGTTTCCTTATTTCTCTGCTGTCTTCAGAACATGGTTAATTCTCATTTTTCTGATTGTTATTATTACAGAGAGAGTGCTAGTCCTCCTCCTCTACTGTATTCCTTCTGGAAGCCCATGTACTGTTTGCCAAACTTTTATTTAGTTTTTGTTATTTGTTTCTTGCTTCAATATCCATAAATGAATTTCATTAATGAGGGTTGTGTATGTGTGTGTTTTCAATCCTTGTCAGATTTTGGTTTTATGCTTATTTCATAAAAAATGTTTGAACATTTTTTTCTCCTAAAACTAGTCTGGCACAATTTAAATAGCATTACAATTACTGCTCTTTCATGAGAAATGAACTTGGTCTGAGACTTTTGTGGTAGTGAATGGCAGGAGAAGCTTTTGTGTAAATTTGGTTTTCTTATGTGGTATTAGTTTATTAGGCTTTCTATATCCTCTGGAGTCAGTTCTAACAAATTTTCTCCTCTGTTGCACTGTCTAATATAAATATAATAAAGCTAGACATATAATTAAAATTTTCTACTAACCATATTTAAAAAATAAAGCAGATAAAATTAAGACTATTTTATTTAACCAAGTATATCTACAATATTATCCCATAGTTGATTATGAAATCAATTAAAATTATGATTGATTTTTTTGCTTTATAATGTTTTACAAGTAAGATTTTATACGTATCACATATCTTAGTTTAAACTAGCTTCATTTTAAATGCTCATTGTCCACATGTGGCCAGTGGCTGCCATATGGAAATTCTCAGTTCTACAATATTGTATTTTTTATTCATGTCTTTAAAATTTTATTTTTATGATACTGGACAAAATATTTTTATATGATTTAATTTCCATGGTTTCTTTGGTTATTTGGATTTATTTAATCTCATTTTATATATTCGCTCTTTTTTCCTTTTTCTTGATTCTATTGGCCAGAAGTGTATTTCATTGTTAGATTGTTTTTCAAATAAATAGCACTTGAATTTGTTAGCTGATCCTGTAGTCTTCTGTTTTAAAATCATTATATTCTAACTTCATCATTATTAATTTATTCCTGCAATTATCCTATCCTCCAGCTAATTTGATTAATTTTTTAAAAAAAAATTTCCTATTCTTTGCTTCATTTGCTATTTTTCTTTTGGATTTTTTTGTTTGTTTGTTTGTTTGTTTGGTACTGGGGATTGACCAGTGGTGCTCAACCACTGAGCCACATCCCCAACCCGTTTTATTTTATATTTTGAGACAGTGTGTCTCTAAGTTGCTGGCTGTGAACTTGCCATCCTCCTGCCTCAGCTTCCGGAGTCGCTGGGATTACAGCTGTGTGCCACTGCACCCTGCTAGTAAGAGCTTTTTAGTTTCCTGATTTTTGACATTATTTTCTGTTGTCATTAATCATGTCTTTTGTTCTATATTTTCGGAAAATTTGAGGTTTGTTCTGCAGCCACTTGAAAAGAAGATGTTCTCTGTCTTTCTTCTTCATGATGCAACCTCGTTCTCCTGTGGGCTTGCTAGTTTTTGCCACTTGCCTTGTAAAGTCTTGGTGAGTTTTCTTTTGGCCTCTGTTCTTCTGTAGTTTCACCATGATGCCTCTAGGTGTTTGTTTATTTTAACCATCCTCCTTCGGTGTTGGCATGCTGCTTTAACTGAGGGTTCCTGTCTTTCTTTAGTACTGGAGAGGTCTCAGCTGTCATTTCTTTGACAGTTGCCCTATTCTTTTTCTTTTTTGAAAATCTGTATTGAAACTCCTCTTAGTTATATTTTGGTTCTTCCCTTTCCAATGTTCACTTCTCTTTGCTTCTCCCTCATATTTTCTATCTACTATTTTGCATCAGCTTGGATAATTTCCTTGAACCTTCTGGCTCGATGACGCCATTCCGTGCATCAACTGCATTTTCCTATGGAAATGTGTGTTTCCAAGCTTCAACGTGGTCCTCTGACAATACCTCTGTGCGGTTATAATTGTTTCTTACAGTTTTTTCCTTCCTTTATATGCTTAAGCATGTTAAATCTGCATTTTTATATTTAAATATATTGTAGCTAATATCCTATTACCTTTGATCCTTGGTATGAAATTTCTGCCCATTTATTGCATCTGTGTGTTTTGCTTCATGGGATTGTTTGTTATTCTGCTTCTCTTTAGTGTGGCTCATATTTTCCTAGTTAGTTCCTGTTCCCTGGGTTTGCAAATCACTTGTGTAGAATAGATTTGTGTTTTCCTTTACCTGGCCCTTGTGGATTTCTGGAGTCCAATATTCCTTTTTTTTTTTTTTTTAACAGAGAGGGACAGTGAGAGACAGAGAGAGAGTCAATTTTATCTAGTTTTTCATGTGGCTTTCAGTGCTCCGACACCTCGTTGTGTGCATGGTGCTGGGGTTTGAACCCTCAGATCTGCGAATGCAAGGCAAGTGCTGTAACCACAGAGCCACTGCTCCAGCCCCCAGAATTACCTTTTATGTTGATTTTGTGGCCTGTGTCAAGTAGGTAGTGTGATTCCGCACTCCTTGGCAATGCTGCTCTGGGTGCTGAGTGTCAGTATTTTTATCTTTTTCTTCCCCAAAGTCCAAATGGATGGCAAGCATTCTCGTGACTTCTCCGACAGGTGGGTAGACTTTTCCTTACCTTTTTTTCTATTGCAAGTCAGTAGCTGCAGGAATCCCAGGCCACTGTTGTTGCTCAGCTCTTGCTCTGTGTGGGCTGGCGTGAGGCCCATCGCTTCCTTTTGCTTCCTTTTGTGTGCACTTTAAATTGCAGCTCCCAGCCTCCACTGCTAGTTTTCCACCAGACCCTCACCTTGAACTTTGGCCATCATTGACTTCTCTTGCCTGACTGTGAATAAATGCTTTCCTTGTTAAATTTTATCCTGGATTTAATTACTTTAAAGTAGGAGCAAGGGCCTTACCAATAAAATGACCATGCATCTGTAAACAAGATTATTATTAGGCTTTTTTCTTTTCTTTTCTCTGTTTATGGTGGTACTGGGCTTTGAATCCTGGGTGCTGTACCACTGAGTACAACATCTCCAACCCTCTTTCCTTTTTTTGTTTTTGAAACAGGGACTCACTAAGTTCCTGTTGCTGGCCTTGAGCTTGTGATCCTCCAGCCTCCACCCCCTACAAGTAGCTAAGATTACAGGCATGTACCACCATGCCTGGCTAATAAATATTTGAAAACAATTTTCTTAAAACAATAAATCACATATAACTCTTAAGGAGTAAAATTCAAAAATTTGCCTGCATTTTGAAGGTAGTCTGGACACTAAAGAAATTTTGCTTAAGGCTGTGATTCGGGCCAATTTCCTTCATCCCCTGAGGTTACATGTTTTCTCTGTTTTGTCACTGGGGGTACTTCTGTGGAAAAGTTTGAGAGGCCCTGCCCTGACGTGACCTTGGTTGCTGAGATGGAAATCACTCATTGGCAAGTCCCCTGACACATAAGTTACCCACCCAAAGCTCAAGCACTTGCCTGGCTCAGTGGGCTGTAGCTGATGTTTTTGCCTAGGCCTGGCTTAATGTCAGGAAGTAGGTATTTAAAAACTATTGTTGCTCATGGCAAAAAAGTTGAAACACTACAGAAAAACCAAAAAGTAGAAGGAAAAAGAGTACCGACCAGGCCTCCCTCTCCCCCTCCTGTTCCTATGAATCCCCACTGCGACAGCTTCCAGAAATGTTAAACACATAGGGAGAGATTTTTTTTATAAATGGATGGGATTATGGTACAGTCATCTGTCCTTATCTGAAGTTTCCACACTCTCAGAGCCAACCAACCGTGGATATATGTAAAATCGTGTCTACTGAACACGTACTGCTCCCCAAATAATACAGTAAAACAGCTGTTTACACAGCACCTACAGTGTGTTGGGTATTAGATGAAACATGGAGATGATTTTAAAGTCTAGAGGAGGAAGTATGTAGGTTACATGCAAATACTGTCTGGACTTGCGCATCCACGGATTTCGGTCTCTACTCGGGGTCCTGAAACCATTACCGTGTGGATACCAAGGGATGTCTCTATGAGTGTTCTGAAGATATTTTTATTTATCAATGCATGTTGAATATCTTTTCATATCAGCAATTGTCTTACCTCATGTAGTCAGCAGCTGTAGTGCATTTCCTATACGTTAATGGTCCTCTATTAATAGATTTTGGGTTTATTTTTTGTATTTTTGCTATTTCCAACAATACTTTAGGGAGCACATTTGTGCAAATGTGTGTGTGTGTGTGCGCGCGTGCGTACATGTGTGTGAGCAGATCTGTTGGATAAATGCTGAGCCAAATGTTTGTGTATCAC
Organism: Aplodontia rufa; assembly: GCA_004027875.1. NCBI lineage: Eukaryota > Metazoa > Chordata > Mammalia > Rodentia > Aplodontiidae > Aplodontia > Aplodontia rufa. The sequence goes on along the minus strand of PVKS010005552.1, from coordinate 68,776 downwards.
AAACTTTTGGTGGACAAGATTGCTGTCCAACAATCCTGCGGTGATTTATGCCCTCCCCACCAGTGGGAGAACCACTGCCACTGGCAAGCATGACTTTTGGTAGCCTCCGGGTTCATCCCCTCTGCCTGCCTGGCTTCCCACAGGCACCCTTGCTGGGCTGCGCTGGTATCAAGGAGTGAAGTTTGGTTATTGATATCAAGATCAGATGCTGTTGAATTTAAGGAATGTGCTTGTTCAGGTGCTGTGCTACTCAGTTTTCTGTTACCATAACAAAATACCTAGATAATCAATTTAATAGGGGGGAAGGTTTATTTTGGTTCAAAGTTTCAGAGCTTTCAGTCTGTGGTCTTTTGATCCCACAGCTTTGGGCCCTCGGTAGCGCAGTATATGATGACAGGACCATGTGGCAGAGGAGGACTGTTCAACTAGTGGAGGTTGGGAAGAAAAGCAAGAAAGGAAGGGCTTGTCCCAGTGACCTGACTTCTTCCACCAGGCCACCTCCTGAAGGTTCCACACCCTCTTAGTCGCACCAGAGGCTGGCTGGGCACCAAACCTTCAGCACACTGGCCTTTGGGGACACTTATGAGCCAAACGGTGGAAGTAGCCTTGGGGATTCCAGATGGAAGCCAGGTATGGTCCAGGGGCTGCGGAGGCAGATAATGAAGGACATTGGATGAAAAAAATACCTACATCCTGGACTGTTTCTTAGTTTAACATGTGTTGTGGTATTTTGCTAAGTAAATAAAGGCTACCTTCCACATCCATGAGTTTCCCATCAGCGGATTCAACTGACCAGGAATTGAAAATATTTTTTAAAATATATGTCTTACTGAACATGTGTACTTCCTTCTTGCCATTATTCTCTAAACAATAGTTTAAGAAGTAGTATTCATAAGATGTTTGAACAAGCTGTGCTGCATATCTGTACAAAAATGTCAATGTTTAATTCCATTGTCAAATATTTTGTAGAATAACAAGAGATGATAGGAAGGGAGGAGAAGGGGAAATGTTGGAACTGAGATAAAGCAAGGTGCATTCCAGTTATAAATTTCATTGTATATACTATAGCCATATAGATAAAAATGTTTTCATAGGTATAAGAATTATGTCACTGTATTTGGATTATTTAGGAACAATATAGGACCCAGAAGAAAAGCAAGGGATCAGGGGATGGGAGGAGGAAGGAAGAGGAGTGTGGGGGGATATTGAACAAATTGTATTGCCGATATGTGTGCATCTAGCAATATGTGACAATTAATACCATCATTATATAAAACTATAATGCACTAATAAAAATATATAAAATAAATAATAATAATAAAAAAGAACTATTAGCAGGGGGCTGGAGCTGTGGTTCAGTGGTTACAGTGCTTGCCTGGCATGTGCAAGGACCTGGGTTCAGACCCCAGCACAACATGTGCAACTAAGTGTTGGAGCAATGAAGACTAAATAAAGTTGATTCTCTCTTTCTCTCTCGCTCTGTCTTACTCTCCCTCTCTCTATATATATAAAAAAAGCACTATAAGTAGAGCATGAGCTTTGTATTTTAACGTGCAATGTATATGTGATTTAATTGTGTTATAATGCACAATAAGGCATTTGGCAATGCAATGCAATGTGTGTATCACACACACTCCAGAGACGATTAGCAGGACGGGGAGGACACGGGAAGGTCATCTGCACAGGGTGCACCACTCTGTACAGGGCCTGGAGCATCCAGTGACTTTGTTATTGTGGGGGTCCTGGAACCCATCCCGGAGGGGACGCTAAGGGATGACTGTAGGACTTTTCTGTGTAAACGAAAAGTGGAAAAGATGGAAATGTACAAAGTTGTTAATGAAGCTACTAACCTTCAGGCAACTGACTAATGATTAGTAAATATTTTCTGTGGGGAGCAACAGAACACCAAATGATTCGTAAAAACACTTCAAGCCGTAAGACAAACACTTTTTGGGAACTAGCCCTGTGCCTGCTCTGGTGAGTGGGCACCACCAATAGGAATGGCATTCAAGGTGTTTGGCATGGACGCCGATCAATAAGAATGGACAGCAGGCTGGGGGGCGGTGTCTTCTGCTGTCCTGGGTGTGGTTCCTTCAGTTTCTGAAGAGTGTGTCTGGGGAGTCCTGGGGAGGCAGTGTGTGACTGTACAGTAGGAGGAATGGGAAGTGGCCCAGGGAAGTTACTATTTGACATTCAGTATAACACTTTAAAAAATATCCTCTTTGTCCATATGGGCTGAAAACCACTCTAAGTAGTAAGTATGCATGCCAGTTTTTGTATTTTTTTTTTAAAGCAAGAGAGGAACAGTGAGAAAGAGAGAAAGAGAGAATCAACTTTATTTAGTTTTTCATGTGGCTTTGGTTGCTCTGACACTTTGTTGTGTTCACGGTGCTGGGGTTCGAACCTGTGTCCTCGTGCTAGCCACGCAAGCACCGTAAATGCTGAGCCACCACCCCAGTCCCCAGTGTTTGTACTTTTAAGCAAAAATAAAACTATACATTGCACCAGTGATTTGCTGCAATTACCAAAGTTTATGCTGGATTTAATGATTAATAACTTTGACTTTAACATGATCTGTATGATGAGATATTCTGCTGCATTACTTATTTATTTTTAAACAGATAATTTTAAAAAAATTTTTAAAGAGAGAGAGAGGGACAGTGAGGGAGAAAGAGAGAATTAATTTTATTTAGTTTTTCATGTGATTTTTGTCACTCCAACACTTAGTTGTGTATGTGGTGCTGGAGTTCGAACCTGTGTCCTCACACATGCCTGGCAAATGCTGTAAGCACTGAGCCACTGCTCCAACCCCCTACTGCATTACTTTTGATGACAGCGTATTATCTTATAGGATGGTTATACCATTATCCATTTAGTTCATCCAAATGTCATGAGACGTTTGGGTAATTTCCAAAGTTTTAGTATCCAAAATAACACCATATTGGATATTTTTGAGTATACAGCACCATCTTAGGCGTTTCTCCAATTCTTTCTCATCCAGATCGAAGATGTGAAACCACTGGTTCAAAGTTTACATACATTTTATGTGGTACATGATGGTGCCCACCTATAATCCTATAATCTCCTCAGGAGGCTGAGGCAGGAGGATGGCAAGTTTGAGACCAGCTTGGGAAACTTAGTGAGATTCTATCTAAAAAAAGAAAATTAAAAAGGGTTGGGGATGAAGCTCAGTGGCAAAGTGCCCCTTGGCTCACTTCCCAATATCACTAAAAAATACATGCGTGCATGCATACGTAACTCCGGTTTACACACATTAAAGTCTTTTTGTTCTGGCTCGTCACGCTGACCTGTAGATAGGTTCCTGCAATGATGTCACCATCAGCAGTGTGTGATGGACACAATGCCATTTCCTTTGCCACAGGTGGTATTTCCTTACCATTTTGTAAAGACTTAAACAAAATGGAAAGAGGAAAAAGGGCACAGACAGCTTCTTAGCTCTTTATTTTTGCATTACTCGTGAGAGTAGTATTTTTATGTGTTTTTAAATGCCATCAATTTTATTTGTGTACATTTAGAAATTTTTTTGTAACAGTTTGTGATAAAACAAAGATAGCAAACCTTTGTCATATACGTTGCAGATATTTTTCTCAGTTTTTTTTTTTTTAAAGAGAGAAGGACAGAAAGAATCATTCCCCATTGAGCTCTTCACATGACTTTCGTTGCTCCGACACCCAGCTGGGTTTCAAACCCCTGCACCCGCGCATGCCAGGCAAGCGCCGCAACCACCAAGCCACCGCTCCAGCCCCTATTTTTCTCAGTTTTTTGCTGAGAATTTAATGATAACTTTTGAAAAAGAGGCTTGAGGTGGTCAAATCCACCTGTGAGCCTGCTCCAGGGTGGCGGTCGCCTGTTCTTTGCGGGAGATGCCCTCCCGTCCTCATATCTGGAGGCTGGGAGGTGCTGGAGGGGTCTCCTGGATAAGGATTCCCAGCGTGTAAGGGAATCTGAGGAGGTGGGTGCTCTGGGCAAGCCTGGCTTTGCTGCTTGTTACAGGATCCCTCTCCAGTCTGCCCAGTTGCCTGGCGTCTTGGGATCGATCCAGTTGAAACCCCTTGGGGTGGAGCTTGTACTTTCCTAGAGCCTAGGAGGCTGCTGGGATTCTGAGCCTCTTTCGTTGCGGTGGCTCAGGGCAAGCAGACTGGCTCTTCATTTGCTATAAAATGTCTCCATGTCACTTTGGTGGTACAGGCACCTTGGATTTTGCTCCTGTTTAAAGCCCATCCATCTTCAGTCTGCAGTTCTTGAGTGGCACAGGATGCAAAGCCAGCTGTTTTCTTGGTGGGGATCTTGATGAACATGCTTAGAATTCCTGCAGCGGTCTTGACACCAGACAGAGAATGCAGCCCACGTTGAAACCAGAGGCAGAAAGAAGCAAGTCCCTGTTGACATCCCGGTTCCACCGTCCCGAGTTCCCCAGGGAATTCATATTATGGAGGAGAACACACTCCCTTATTGATTATTTGGTTCAAGCCGTGGTTGTGTTGCTGGTGGCCCAGGGGTAGAGAAGTTGTGTGGCCAAAGCCCCCAAAGCCTGGGAGCAGTAGCTTCCCGTGGCGCTCCCTTGGCTCTCCTGCAGATCCTCTCCAAGGTGAGGATCCCTTCCCGCTCCTGGGCTGAGGTCTCCTCTCACTCCTTTTCGCTCCTCTCCCTCACTGCTGCAAAAGACCCGGCATCTTCCCGGCTCAGCTCACGCCTCTCTTCAGCCTCCTGTGGGCGGGGAAGGACATCTCACTGCTGGGGGAGAAGGAAAGGCTCACTGGAGGGGAGATGAGCCAGGTGGGGACAGAGCGCCACAGGGGGCACTGCTGGAGAGGGTGGCTCTTAGTCAGGCACAGCTCACCAGGAGAGGGAATGGGTTACTAGCTGGGAAGGGCTCATTTCCAAGGAGGCAAAGAAGATTTTCAGTCGGAGAAGGAAGACCAGTAAAAGTCTTCTACTAGTCATTTGTAGTGTATTTGGTTTGCAATATGTCCCTGTATAGACACTTCAAGCGCCCTGGGGTACTGATTTTGGGGACTGCTGAGAAGCTCAGAAATAATGACTTTGGGGCTGGTTATGTAGCTGACCCAGAAGTGTGCTCTCTTTCTTTCTCTCTGCTCTGCGAGCCTTGGTGTTGGCCTCGTCTTCTGTCTGGCTTCAAGACAGCAGAATCAAGTGGAGAAACAGTGTCCTGAAGAACCAAGGAGGCTCTTCTACAACCTCTCAGGAGCAGTGTCCCATTCTTCACTGTCCTCCACCTGCAGGTACTGTTCACACATTATTGGCTGGACTGTGTCTCTGGGGTGGCTCATCCTGAGGGAATCAATGGCTACTGGGAATGAAGGGACCCTAGGGCCCTCCCCAAATCCCTGTCCTGGGCACTTAGCAGCAAAGGAGTGGGGTGCATATCTGACCAAAATAGGGGTTTTTTTAAGAAGTAGGGTGGGGATGACAGATACTGCAAAGATCAGGGCACCATCAACAGATGCTATTCATGGAATTTCACTACGTGGCAGGACATGGCCTGCAGTTTCTAACACTCTTCTCAATGCCCCTCCATCCTGAAATGAGATCATGTTATCTTGTTTCACAGTAGACTGTGCTTAGATGTTAAGATTTTTTCAACGTTGAACCTTTTTCTGACCTTCTGTGTTGTAGGGGTTGTGAGCGAGCAGCTCAGGGGTACAATTTCCCAGGTGGTGGGTGGAGCTCAGCCAAGGACAAAGGTACACCTCTCACCTTTCATGCAGCTAAGAGCTCTGCAGCCCTAGGCCGTCCCCGGATGCTCCTTGCATTAGACCCTAGAAAAGTCCCCATCAGTAAAGCCAGGCCAATTCATAATAAGGGACAGCTTGCCAGGCACAAGCGGAATTACACCAGAGGACAAGGTCAGGCACAGACCTTCACAGCTTCCTGTGTCCTCCCATCCCCGCTCCAGCTCACTCCGGGCCACCCAACAAATGATGCCCTGGAGGCTTGGCATGCAATTAAAAGTGAAGAAATGCTTAATCAAATCATGCCACTTGAAGTGAGCTGGGCTGGAATGAAAAGGTTGTGCAGCTTTGCCCACAGTGGAAATTTACCAGGCCAAAGTGGACACCAAATACTCCCAGGTTGTTTTGAAATAGATGCTGTCATGATCTGTAAAGTTCTGAGATCTATTTCCAAATATTTAAAAATGTTTCCATTAGCTAGGATGGCTTTAGGACACACACACACACACACACATACCATGTGCATGGGAGAAACAGAAACCCACAGCAGACACTCCAGGCACCCCAAATATCTCTTCAAACTGGCTGAGACCCATAAATCCCCTCCATCATCCTTTGAGACAACTCTTTAAAAAAAAAGTTTATTTATGTTTTTCCCCCTCAAAAATGTCATGACTAACTTTCCATTCATTATCAAAATATTCTTTTGCCACTAATTTCCCTTCTTGGTTAAAGTAAACAACTCAGAGCAAATACTGTTGGCATCACATCTAGGGATGCACTCTGTTGTAAACAAGACAAAAGTTTCTTAACGGGTCTTGAAGAATCCCCCTGTGAGAATTTCCTGTGCAATCTCTCTCTGTTTATTAACTCCATTTGCACCAAGGGCAAACAGACACCAAGAGGTGCAGGGGCAAAGCGGGGTGACTTTGAACTTGCCAGCATCAGGCATCTCACCCTTCCAGGATGGGGCTCCTACTTCCCTGGCCTGGTGCTGCAGGGTACCTGACTGAATGTGCAGTCACGTCACCTAGACCCTGGGTTGGCAACTGTGTGACCTTGGGTGGCCGCTGGACCTCTCTGGGTCTCTATTTCCCCAGACATCAAATGAAGCCATTGGATCTAAGTCTCTTCTGCACCAATATTTTAGGGTTTGAATCCAGCTATGTCTAAATGAAAAAAAGTGGGGAAGACTCTTGAAAAATAATCTTGGAAGAGTCTGGAAAGACCCTTGTGTGAGCAAAGCATTTCATTTGCAAAAGGCATAGCCCAAGAAAAGTAGGTCAGCAAGCTGGCTCATGCAAGGCTTCGTTTTCTTCAACACACCTGAGCGTGCCCAGCACACACCCTGCAAATGGAGGACAGGAAGGGGACAGGGTGGCCCCCCTCTGCCTCCAGCCTCAGGAGCTCCTAGCCCTTTAGTTTCCCTTCTGGTCCTCAGCCTCATCTGCATACTGCCTGGGGGATTCTGGGTTAGGGAGCATTCTTGCAGAAGGTCTCAGGCCCGCTAGAGAAGCGGACAAGGGCTGGGGTGGGTGTGGGAATGAGTCTTTTGAGCAGAGAGAAGGGAGGTTGCCAGAGGGACTCAAAGCAAATGGGAGACCAGAAAGATGAGGCCATTGATGTGGGTCACTACCCAAGCATTTCTCAGGAGCCTGCACTGACTGGAAGAGCCCTTCTGGGCTCTGCTGGCGGGCAGCTGAGGATGGTGCAGCTGTGTGACGTTCCTCCAGCACCATCAGCTGCCTGGTGGCAGATATGGAAGAGGTGGCTGCTGACATTCATCCAGAGCTGGAACTGTGCTAGATGGATGAGGTGTAAGGACAGAGAGGAGGGGGTTAGTACTTGGAAGAGAGCAATTAAAAGACCAGGCCATTGAATCTAAGCAGAATAAAATGGAAGGTGAAGAGGGTGAAAGTAATTATAACGATTATCTGCATGGATTATTGGGCAGTGGGATTACAGGACTGAGAGAGGTCAGGACAGGATTCAAAAGGTGGGGCACTTGGTTTTGAATTGAAAGGTGGAGAAGAACTGAGGTTGGCCTAGTCCAGCTGTGAGTGGGGCATACGGCACTGAGCTAGCTGGAGGAGGCAAGATGGTCACTGAAGACAGAGGACAAGGAACGGAGAGGCCAGGCTAGTGGCTGAGCCATGTATAAAAAATCTGAAGTAGCATCAGGATTAGGGGTAGAGAAAGTCTTAAGTCATTTGCTAAATATTGGTTAAATAAAGAAAAGGGCCAAGCAACGTTCATAAATGTCCTAGACAAGGGCAGGAAAAGACCTGGAAGAGTATAGTCCTGTTCGAATGGGTAATTTGCAAGACTGTAATTTCTAGACCATACAGAGAAATGATCTGGAAGTGACATTATGGAACCAGGAAGGCAGGATCCCAACTCTGGCCCCAGGGTCAAGAGCACAAGAATGAACAGTTTCCTCTTAAGAAGCTTATAACGGAAATGGTACCTCTGTTACCCTGGGGCAGCTCAGTCATCTTAATATTTCCTGGTGATCTTTCAAAATGCAGATTCTAGGACCAAATCCAGGCCAATCAAATCTGAGTGTTTAGGGAAAGTTCATGGGCACAGGACTGGACAGACGGCTAGTCCCACAAGGTCCCTTTCTCAGGGGAGCTCTGAGCTTAGTTTGACCCTCTGCTTCTGCCATCTTGAAATGTGTAGTGCTTGCTTAACAATGAATCCTGAATAGTCTCTTTGCATAGGGCTTCACAAATTAGGCATTGAGGGTGTTTTGGGAAGAAATATCATTTTAAAAAAGTCTCCTCAGGAGATTCTGATGTATAGCCAGGGTTGAAAGATCATAAAGTAAAGAGTTAGAGGGAATGCTCAAAGAAATGGCTGAGTGAATACAACTTTTGCTGATCCTGGAGCAAGAGTTTAGAGAGCAGTGTGAGAGGTAGGAGGGAGGCGGGAGTGGAAGACTGAGTTGGAGAAAGATGACAGAGGACCTGAGGGAGAGGATGGTGGGCATAGAGATTTCCACTCCAGATTTGCTTTTGATTCTTTGGAGAAGAGTGAGTGTTGGCCTGAGAATTCTGCCACAGTCTGAAAGGGAGACCCGGGGGTTGGGAGTGGAGTTGGAGATCCTTGCCTCGAGGTCTTCTGGGGATTAGATGGGTATAGAGACAGGCTGGGGCAAGGGATAGGAGGGCAGGGCCTTGTAGGGGGTGGGTCAAGTCTCAACAACTTGAGCACACAGCTTTTGGCTGATGCAGTGTGTGGATATGTGGGGTAATGACACTGGGTCTTGAAAAGGTCTCCAGGACTCCCTTGAGCTGAGAGACTCATAATATTTTGATTGGAGGGTTAGAATTGGAAGTCGCGATCATACAGATAGAACATGGAGCAAAGAAAACCTCAAGTATGGAGCACTTGGAATGCTCAGGAAATCTTACTAGGGATGTGGAATGTCCATGAGAATCTTGATTCTCCTACGAGTCCAAGAGGAAGTGATCAGTGCAAAGTAAACCAGGACAGAGCTCTGGGAAGAGCAGGCTCCCCAGAGAAATGAGCCACAGGCACAGTCACCACAAGGTCACTTACCCATGAAATGCTGGTTGTTTTTTTAAACTACGAAGATAAGAGGTAATGAAATCTTCCCTCTACTTAAGCCCTTTGTTACTTAATTTTCTTCAAGGTCAACCCAGACAGGGCTAGACTTGGAGGAGAATCCAGGTACACAATCTTGTTGCTCCACCACATCCGAAAGCTGCCTTGCTCATCTGGGTCCTGCCGCAGAGGTACAAAGCTGGACAGGGCACCTATTGGGGCTCCCTAGGCTCCTCCAGGAAGGATACTTCACTAATAGCAAAGGAGGAGAAGCTGTCTGAGGGGAAGCTTGTGAGATGGTCAGGGGAGCAGAGGACACCATTGTCACCCCCACAAACTCAAACATAGCTGAGCAGCAGGTGAGGCTGATGAAAGTCATCTACCTTGGACACCAAGCCTTGGAGCACCTGGGATGTAAGGGCAGATGCTCATCAGGGTGACTTTCCATCCACCTTTACCTTCCAGACTGTGGGGCTCCAGCCTCCTGAGATAGGATGATCCATTCCAAGGGCATATGTGCTTCCACTCCAGTGTTAATCCCAGGTTGTTCCTCAGTGTCCCTAGCAGATGGCCACTTCCGTGGGGTGAAGGATCCATACCTGGGTTTCCTTGTCCCGCAGCAGGATCCTGCTGGAGCAGCAGACTTGATTTCCAGGCCACTCTGGATGCTCCACTCTCTACAGAAATGTACTCACATTTTGAGTTCTTGGTGTGCAAATGTCTAATAGACACAAGAAAAGATTCACACAACAACATTCATCACCAGGGAAGAGCACATCAAATCCACAAGGAGATGCTAACTCACACCCATTAAGATGGTGGCCATAAAAAAATTAACAAGTGTTGGTGAGGACATGGGGAAACTGGAACACTTGTACACTGTTGGTAGGAATGCTTCGTAGCACAGCTGCTGTAGAAAACAGTATGGAAGTTCCTCAAAAAAATTACACATAGAATTATTGCATGATCCAGCAATTCCACTTGTAGGTATGCACCCAAAAGAAATGAAAACAGGCTCTCAAAGTGGTATTTGTATATCCACATCCATAACAGCATTAATCACCATAACCAAAAGATGGAAGAGTGAGAGATGAATGGAGAAGCAAAATGTGGTACGTAATGCAACGGACTGCTATGCAGCCGTGAAAGTAAGAACAGTTCACATATGCTACAGTAAGCATGGGAGAACTTGGAGGACATTATGTGAAGTGGGATAAGGCAGTCATAGAAAGATAAAAACTGTGTGAGTCCACTTGTACGAGGAAATTGGAGTAGTCAAAGGTCAAAGAGACAAATGGTGGAATGATGGAGGTTGAGGGAGAAGGAAATGGAGAATACGTGTTGAAGGGATGGAGATTGTTAACCTTCCAAGATGGAAACAGTTCTGGAGGTGGGTGGTGGCCACGGTTGCCCAACACTGAGTATATTGAGCACGCATGGAACTGTATGCTTAAGTGGCTAAGAGGATGCGTTTCATTTATTTGTATTTAGTTTTTTTCATTTATTTGTATTTTAACATAACAAAAAACTAAACATTTTTTTAGATTCTCTTGGAGCACCGTTGGTTGACTGCTTTGAAGAAGTCCAACTCTAGTATTTTAATTTGACCAGGGATAATATAGTCAGGAAATGTGTCTGACTGGGTGGGTGATGGGCAAGTGACTCCCTATTTTTATTACCAAAATTTCCTGAAACCACCATTGGAGAGGACAGGTGCTCCTCCCTCCACTGAAGAAACTGGTACAGAACACTGCAAGAAGGTTCCACCTGTTCTTGACCTTGGGCTTGCAGCGTTAGGTGTCTGAATGTACTGCATCAAAAGAAGCCAACAAGCCAGGTGCACAACTGTAATCCCAACAGCTCGGGAGGAGCGTGAGTTCAAAGCCAGCCTCAGTAACTTAGCAAGGCTGTAAGCAACTTAGACCCTATCTCAAAATGAAAATAAAAAATAAATAAAATGGGCCTGGGGATGTGACTCAGTGGTTAAGTGCTCCCCCTCCCCCTGCCCTGTCAATGGCTGGCACCAAAAAAAGAAGAAGCCAATAGTGGATGTCACCAGCTAATTCATCCCTGTGCGTGTGAATGAGTGCGTACAGGTCAGGGCTTGCTGCTCACAACACCTGAGCGTCCCATGGAGGCTTCGTTTGGGTCCCCCACTTCTCACACGTTCCCCCACTGCCTGCAAGATCTGTGTGTCCCCCGCTCCATTATCTTTTGCCTGAGAGACTTCCCTGACCTCCTTAATTTGGAACTCTTCAAGCTTCGTGTGTGGCTCTTCCTTCCCACCTCGGCTTTTGGGTCAGAGGAGGCGGGGGGCTTCCGATTAGGAAGGTTGGAAGGAAAGGGTCAGGGTTCTGGAGGGCAGTTCACTCTCCGCTCTGCCCCTGCTCCTGCCACTCAACCCTGGAGGCTTAAACTCTTGCACTTCAAGGTAAATCAAAAAGATTTGCAGAGCCCGTGAAGTTGTGCTTGCCAAAAGAATGTGATTTCTTACTGACCTTCAAGTGCATTAAAAAGTCACCTTCATTTGCTCCTTTCCAGTATCTGAGTTTCTCCCCCTTCAACACAACAGGTAGGAGGAATCGATCCTTCCAAGTTCTCTTCCTGGTGGGAATCTTCGTGACCTTGGAAAGTTGAGAACCAGCTCCTTCCTCCTCCTGAGTGTCTGGGTCAACACCATTGCCTGAGGACCTGTTCACTGGGGCATCCCTCTCCAGCTCTGGGCCACTGACTCACCTGACTTATCAGGTAGCTCTCCCAGAGCCCTCTAGAGGCATCAGTGTTGGTCCCTCTGCCTCAGAAATCCTTCTGGCCTCTTGACCTATCCATTTCACCCCTTGTCCAGAACATTGGGGGTCTCAGCAGCATCTTCTTCTGTCTGAAGATCAGCACTGTTTTGGGGTAGCTGCAGTCTCCACCTTGAACCAGTGGTCTCCTTGCCTGATTGTGCACCCATTCAGTAAAAGGTTGAGGAGTTACACATCCCTTTATGTTAACTTGAAAATGGCACATTATGTGAATTATAAAGCAAGCATAAAATTGAGGCTAAAAGGAGGAACAGGAGAAAATCATGTTTTAGGTATTGATAATCGTGACAGTTTTGTATCACGAGTAGATAACACCAAAGGCATAGTATAAATTTAGACTTAAGGTTCATTGTCAACAATAAGGGTTATAAGTATGCATTTGAAGCAGCCTGGCTGTGGATTTTGAGCGGATGTGATCAGCTTCCCGGTGTGGTTATGGTGTAGCGTGGCCGTGGGGAAGTGGGCCTGTCCTGGGGCTCAGAGGCAAGTGAGCTCAGCCTCTTCCATTTGCTCCGTGTCTTTGGTGATAAGCCCCAACACATCATTCATTGTGTGAGATTTGATTAAGTTGAACTGAGATGATCTAATCCTCAGATCTCTTTGTGCAGGTGGATTGCTGCTGGTCACTGTGCCCAGGTGGGGCTTTTCCATCGCTCCGAGGTGAGCAACCCCCTTCTGCCTTAAGAGGCTCCATGTCCTACATGTGGAGGACTGCGGGGGTCCTTGAGCACCTTCATGTTAGCAAGTCAGTCTCCCATGGCTGCCCCGGCAAACTGAGTGACGTGAATAACACACATTCATTGTCTCACAATTCTGGAGGCTGGAAGTCCTAGATCACAGTGCCCTCAGGGCAGAGGGGCATGGGGAGTCTGCTCTGGACCTCCCTCCCAGCTTCTGGGGGTTGCTGATGCTTTTTGGTGTTCCTTGGCTTGTAGATGCATCACCAAAATCTCTGTGTGTGTCCAATGTTCCCCTTTTAGGAGGATACGTTGTTGGGTTTGCACCCACCCTAATCACCTAATTTTAATTTGATGACTTCCTCAAATACTTGATCTCTAACTAAGGTCACATTCTGAGGTGTTTGGGTTTGAGACTTCCACATGCCATTTCTTGAGGGGAATAAAATTCCACTCATGGCAATCAGTAAAGCTAGTCTTTTCTTTTTAGGCAAAAAATGAAAGACATTGAAGTTCTGGTGGGTTCTTCTGGCAATCGAGAGGACAAGAGTCCGTGTGCCTGGGTGTGTGTGTGCATTTTGTAGATAGCTGGCTCTTCGGTTGTCCCTCTTCTTCTCCCCATGAACTCACGAGGTGGGAAGGATGTTTGCAGAAAACCCAACGTTTAAGCATTCCACCTGAGTTCTGCATTTCAGTGTAACAGCCTGTTTCACCTGGTTCTGAACCTTGGAAATAATGATACAGGCACATGGTTTTAAGTGCAGATGTAATTCTACTCAAAAGCAAGGAGACAAGAGTTTGGTGGTTTTTCAAAAAGGTAAACAGAATTAGTATGTGACCCAGCTATTCCACTTGTAAGTATTTACCCAAAATAATTGAAAATGTATTCAAATAAAAGTTTAGATATGAATATTCATAAAAACACTATTCACAATGGCCAAAAGATGGGACAATCCAAATGTTCATGAATGGATGGATAAACAAAGCATGGTATGTCCATACAGTGGAATATTACTCAGCCATGGCAAAGAGTGAAGTACTGACAGGTGTTCTGACATGGGTGAACCTGTAACATCACACTAAGTGCAGGAAGCCAGACACAAAAGGTCACATGTTATATGATTCCATTATATGAAGTGTCCAGAGAGAAAGTGGCTGCCGGTTGCTAGGAGCAGGGGTAGGAAAAAGTGGGGAGAGACTATTTAATGGGACAGGACTTTCTTTTGAGGTACTGAAGGGGTTTTGGAACTCGATGAGAGGTGGTGGTTGTACAGATTGTAAATGCACTAAATGCCACTAAACTGTGTTTTGAAATGGGTAATTTAGCTTATATATATCTTACCCAAAAACAAACAAACAAACAAAAAAAAACAAGGGCAGAATTTTCGGGACCAGAGACAGTGAGACCTTAGTAAGTGACTTCTTATAGCAGCGTGGACACCCGCAAGGAGGTGGATTAACCCTTGAGTTGGAACCCACTGGTGTCACAGAATCCCTGCAGTCAGCCTGGGCAGCCTGAATCAACCTGGCCTTGTGAAAATCCTAGCCCACCTGGATTTTTCTGTGTAAATCACGTGGCTTGGTGTTGTCCATGGTTCAGAGCTCATGGGCAGTATCAATGTATTGGTGACCACAATTTATAAGACCCCACTGTGTCTTTTCCGCCCCTTTCCCAAACCCTCAAATCCTGCACTCTTGGTTCCTCCTGTTTTCTCTGGAATGCAGTTCGTTGACTTGGAATGACTGTAATCTCCGGTGGAGAATAACATGCCTATTGGGTAAATAGCTCCTTCTCAGAAGAGCTGCAAAAGGCAGATTATGTGCAAATTCAGAGAATGCTTTTCTGTGCCAAGCTCTGTTGGGTTTGAAAGGTCTTGTCAAGTTTCAGATTCTCAGCTTGACATTTATACGGTTATTTATGTCACTTATTAGCTGTGTTTTTTTGTGGCAATTTAATTATGACTATCCTCCTGGCTGGTCTTGTGAACAGCAAGTAGAGATTGCTTCGTGAACAGGGCTCCCCTGGGATGCTTCTCCAGAGCACATCTCGGGAGCACATCTGGGGGAGAATGGGGTCAAAGGGCTGATGGCCTTGTTCCCTTCCCTCTGTGACAATCTTGCTGCCTTTGCCATGCACACAGGTTTCTGGGCATTTCTGCTGCTCTGGGTCCAGGAAGAGGCTGGAGGACCTCCGCGTGGCCAAGTGCAGGGGCCTGAATAGCTTTTGTCTCTAGGAGATTCTGAGGCACTGCGGAAGAAGTGCTGGATGTATTGAAGGTGGCTTGGAGAGCAGGGCTGAATGGGGAATTGTGAAGAACCCATATCCTGCTTTGGGAGAAATCTGTTCTAATTTTTGACATTCTGACTCTAAATTAAGCTCTTGAGCTGTGGTTCTTAGCTGTGTGCCTGCGTGGTGAGGGGACGCTGTGTTGTGAGGGGGCTGTCCCTGCCAAGGCAGAGCTGGAGTGGAGTCAACCTCATCTTCTACAGCTTCTGGCTTCCGGTGAAATGCTCCCCCTGCCTTTGTCTTCCTACTTTCCGATGCTGTGGAAGCTCAGTGATGGGCTTGGTAGGAGGAGGGAGAGGCCAGGGGAAGGGAAGGAACCAGGTCTTCTCAGTTCCTCAGCTCCAGGTAAGCAGCTCAAGGTGACAATCTTGGCACCTCCCAGGAGAAGCAGAGAAAATAAAGGAAGCATGTCTGAAAATAACAGCACACTGAGCTGCACGCTGGCCTTCCCAGTGGTTAGGAGTGACTCACGTCACACCCACGTGGCCACACCATGCTGTGACCCTCCACAGACCTCAGAGCAGTAGGGTACCTTAGGGAAGTGGAATTTAACTCACATTCTATAATCACTCAACTTCTGCCACCTTCTTGGAAAGCCACCAATTCTGCTGATTTCTGATTCTATAAAATCTAATTAAGGGCCAGTGGACACTCTCTGTTCCCTGAACTGTCTTCAGTGCTTCTCCGAAGTGAGACTGGCATTAGCCATGGACCTGTTGGTTTGTAACTGGGCGAGACTTTTACCCAGGCTGCTGGAATCAGTGACTATCTATCCAGAGTCTCTGTGACTTCAGATGGGTCCCACCATTAGCATTCTCTTGAGGCAGAAGATGAGATGAGGGTCAGGAGAAGGCCCACACAAATATGTCTGGCTATTATTATAATTTTTTTTGTACTGGAGATCGAGCTCAAGGGTGTTCTACCATTGAGCTACACCCCCTGCCCATTTTATCTTTTAGTTTGAGACAAGCAAGATCTTCCTAAGTTGCTAAAACTGGCCTTGAACTTGTGATCTTCCTACTTCAGCCTCCTGAGTCCCTGGAAGTACAAGCATGCACAGTGTATCCAGCTTTCCAACTGATTTTTGGATAGAGTGGCAGAAGCAATTCAGTGGAAAAAGAAGGAGGTCAAATGGTGCTGGGGAAATTGACACCCACCTGCCAAAATTGAAGCTTGATTTTCACACTTGAACAAAAACTAACTCAGAATGCATCATGAACTTAAACTCAGAATATGAAAAGTAGAAAAGTAAAATATTAAACCTTTAGAAGAAAAGTATGGGAACTCAGGAATTGATGATGAATTGCTACACGTGATACCAAAAGCATGATCCAGAAAAGGAATTTTTTCCTTCTCTACTGGAAACTGAACCCAGGGTGGGCTCTACCTCTGATCTACATCCCCAGCTTTTTACCCCCCCTTTTTTTTTAAAGACAGGGTCTTGCTAAGTCACCCAGGCTGGCCTCTATCTTGCAATCCTTCTGCCTCCACTTCCTGGGTCAATGGGATTACAGGGACGTGCCACTGAATCCTATTTCAGTTGGTACACTTTTATCTCCTTCAAATTACAGACGGTGCTCAGAGGAAGACCATGAAAACACAAGGGAAAACCTGGGAGAAAATGTTTGCCAACGTATTTAATAAAAGACTTGCCTCTGGATTATATAAAGAACTCTCGAAACACAGTAGTTAAAAACAAATTTAACAAACAAAAACCCAAAAAAACAACTCAATTAGAAAATTAGGCCGAGATGAAGAGATGTTTAACTGAGGGGAAGAGGCAGAGGGTACATGAACACCCATTAGGGGAACGGAAATGAAAACCATGATTTGCTGTCACTAAGAACCCATCAAAATGGCTCAAATGAGAACCAAGGTGGTCTTGGTGGCACTGTCTATAAGCCCAGCTACTCCAGAGGCTGAGGGGGAAGGATGACTTCCTAGGAGTTCAAGGACAGACTGGTCAACATAAGAGGACCCTGTTTCAATAAATCAAAACAAAATAAAACAAATAACATCACAAACAAAACCAAACAACAACAACAAAAAAAACCCTGTGGAAACACCAGGTGCAGACAGTGATGCACAGACACTGGATCCCTCACATGTTGCTGATGGAAATATAAAATTCAACAGCTGCTCTGGGAGAGTCTGCCATGTCTTCCAAAACTTCACATGTGCTTACCATATGACCCAGCAGTTGTGCTCTCAGACATGGATCCCAGAGAAAAGAAAACTTACGTACACACACACACACACCCCTCCACAAAACTGCTCCTAGCAGCTCTGTTTACAACAGCCCCAAACTGGGAATAATGTAAATGCCCTTCAATGCATGAACTGTTATAGAGACAGAGGTGCATTTCCTGGTTACAATGAGCACTGTAGTTATTTAAGAAACAAGATGCTATTGTTAGGGGAAAGTGGACGGAGGATTTTTCTGAATTAATTCTTACAACTGTATATGAACCTATAACTATTAAAATAGTTTTTGTAAAGCTATATTAAAAAAATCATAAAATATAGACACGGAGAACCAGGGTGCAGTGGTGCTAGCGCTGGGCTCTGCAAAGCCTTCCAGGTGCTGGGAGTATAGGAGAAGGGGCCTTTGAATAACAAACAGAATTTGTAATAGCGCTGCTGCTTACTGTAGGATCCAGCCACTCGGTACTCAGCCAGATGAGCTTAAAACACGTCCACACGGAAACCCACACATGGATGTCCACAGCAGCACTCTTCGTAACTGCCCAAACTTGGGGCGACCAATATGTCCTTCAGCAGTTGAATTGACAAAAATGTGGTATAATAAGACAGTGGAATATTATTCAGCATTAAAAATAAATGAGCTGGGGAGCCACAGGTACAACCTTAATGCATATTGCTAAGTGAAGGGGACCATCTGAAAACGCTGCGCACGACATGATTCCGGCTACATGACATTCTGGAAACGGCAAAGCTAGGGGAAGAGTAAGGCCATGTGTGGATATGGGCAGGGGGAGCACGCAGGACTTTAGGGCAGTGACATTACTGTAGTCCAATGACGGTGGACACATGTTACGCATGTGTACAAACACTAGACAGAACAACACCAAGAGAGACCCAAGGTGAACCGTGCGCTTTGGGTGATAATGAAACGTCAACAAAAGTCATCAACTGCAGCAAAAGCACCACCCCAGCACAGGAGGTCTAAGATGCAGGAGGCCACACAGGGGTAGGGATGGGCTCTCGTTGTACGTGCCACTCAGTTTTGCTGTGAACCTAAAACTGCTCTAAAAAAGAAAGGGTCTTCTAAAGATAATATGAGCACACCTTTATTAAAAGCATCTTCCCATCATGCAAAGCGCTCTCCAGCACATTGGCTCTCTTGAGCCTCATGACCTTCCTCTGCTTGGGTGGAAGGTGGAGGGTGTAAACTGCTGGTAAGTGCTAGGTAGAGTTCATGGAGCAATGGCTTGGCTATGCATTGTCTCACTCTCCCCCAGCTGGTGGGAGACACCCATGAGACCCAGGACTCTTTCCTCCCTGGCTAGGTGGTGTAAAGAGAAAGCTCCCTGGGACTGACCAGTACAGGGAGTGGTGCTGTTTGTTTAGGCTTCAGCCCAAGCAAGATGGATGGAGACAGAGAAGGGGGTGTGGTCCAAGAGAGGGAGGACCACGGCAGAGAAGTGTCAGGAGAGCTGGGACTGTCTTTCTGGTCATCTAATGTCACAGACTAGGACATTTGTGCAACAGCACTGGAGAGTCAGGACAAAGAAAGAAGAAGGGGGAAGCAGAAAAGGAACAAGGATGGTATCCAAAAGGGGTCATTTTGAATCTCAAAATGAAAGGGGTTAAAGTCTGAGATGCGGGATGGATCTAGTAATCAACCCAAAGGGACTAATATGTAGCCAGAGACCTGGAGAGAACATGGTAGAGGGATTCTTTTGCATCGTGACCTCATATATTATGCCTTCTTAGGTTATTTCTCTTTTCTAAGCACATCTTGGCGTTGGGTACAAACTAGGCCTTCCTGTTGCTGACCTTGGTGGAGAAAGCTATCTCCCTCTTGTGGTCTCCTGGGGGAACCACTTGCCCTCCTTGGCCAAGAAGAGAGAGCTGGGGCCCTTGGGGGACTTGGGACCTCTTTGATGCTGCCAGGCGTAAGGCTGTCTCAGGGCAAGAAGGACTGGGAAGTGATGCTCTGGCTTGGCTCTTTCTGGATATTTTGTACCAAAAATATCTCACAGGATATCTCACAGGAAGTGAACGAGAATAAAATAAAACAGGTTTAGAAGGAGCAGAAGATTCCAGAGCCTCAGGGGGTACCTCGGTTGCTGTCTTGATGAAAGGAGGAACCAAATGTTTGAAAGAATGTGCGCGGCGTTGAGCCCTCCTTCTGGTGAGCAGCACCCCTCCCATCGCAGCAGACCAGCCACGTCCTCTCTCCACGCAGCCGGGCAGCAGATTCCCACTCTTGCAGACTGTAACAGTGTCCATTTGAGGACTAGCACGGCGATTCGAGAGAAGGCAGTGGTACTACAGTATGTCCAGTTATCTATTTCCTCCCATAGGACTGACGCCTTGGTCTCGCTGACATCCATCGAGGTCTGCTATGGTCAGCAGAGCTGTGGGCTTGGGACCAGACCCACAGGTAGGCAAGGGCGCAGCATTTCTGCTTCCTGGAGAGCCCTGCCCATGGCTGGCCTCGCCCTCCTGATGACCAGATCCAGAAGTTAAGGAAGGACGGAAATATGCTGATGTCTGGCGGCAGAGAGGGGGAGGAGCAGTTGCCCTGTTAGCAACTAAGAGTTGGGTTAGATGTCCCTGAGCAGCAGGCTCAGCCCCAGGGCTGTCTGAGTAGCTTTTAACTGCTGTGGTGCAATGGCCCCCACCTGCCTTTCTCCCCTGCTGACAGTGGACTTCTGGAGGGCAGACCTGGCCTCCTTCATTGAGTTCTCTCCAGCCAAACACAGCTGGCTCAGCTCTTCAGTCCTTGTGATGCGGTGAAACCCAAGAGGCTTCGTGAGCTTGATTAGACTCAGAGGCCCACACCTGTCCTCCAACCGCTGCCTTTAATCCCAAACAAGATGTTTCAAACACCTTGAGATCATTTATTTTTAGAATTTCTGATTTCACTTTATTTTTACCTTCGTGTTTTGAAAGTTTGTAGAAAGTTGTGGCACTACTGCAGTGGGCTGCCCTTGACCTTCATCAACCGGTGGTTAACGCTGCCACATGTGCGTTACGCTGTCCTTGTGCGTATTTGTTCTTTACAGAGCCACTTGACAATAAGCTGCCGACACCATGGTCCTTTGTCTCCAACATACGAAGAAGAAGGACATGCATTTTCATCATCACTACTTATTAAATTCAGAACACTTAATCCGGATATAATATTGATAGGCGCTATACAGTCCATATTAAAATTTTATCAATGTCCCCCAAATGTCCTTTACAGCAATTTTCTTTTCTGATCCCAAGTTAAACACTTTTATCAATAGTTGTTGGAAAAGTGGATCCAGAGAGACAAACAACAGACAGACAGACAGACAGACACACACACACACACACCCCAGATTTTGCTCAGTTACTGAGTGGGCTCTCTGTAAGACATGTTAGTTTATTTACTTAATTAGTTTTCATGATGAGCTGCCTCCAGCACTCCTGGAACTTTCTAAGCACTCTCCAGTTCAATCTTCCAGGTCCTGGGCGATGGGGCTTGGGGGCCTCTTCCCTCCTGTGGGTGAGGAAGGAAAGATGAGTTCTAATGCAAGCAAGGCCCCGTCCTGCTCTGAGACAGGGGGCAGCATGATCTTTTGGTTTGAATTTACCACCGTCCCCTTATCAAATCAGAAGACACAGAGCCAGAAGAGACCGCGGAGGTCATCGGCTCCTCAACCTTCCACCTCTTTGATGGAAAACCAGAGCTGGAGGAGTTGGAGGGGCTCTGCCAGACAGGGCTCAAGCTGATATTTTTTCAGCTGTCCAGCTGCTTCCCAGACACCCAAGTTTTGGGAGCAGGGAACACAGGGACAGAGAGAGAAGTATTCTCTGGACTGAATGAGAAGCTGGGGCAGTCACTGAGCCTTGGAGGGGTGGAAGCCTGAGAGGTGGAGCAGGGTGGGGGGGGTCAGGTGTGCCACCTGGAAGGTGGTGAGCACATGCTCAGTTGGTCTCAGGTGCCCGGGGCTTTCAGAGAGGCACCAAGGTAGGCCGAGGGCCTGGTGGCTGTCCCTGTCCCTCATGGCCTGGCTGCCTGATCTACTTTGCTTGGCTTTCTTTCTAGGACTGCAGTCCACTGGGAGGAATTTGCGGTAATCTGCTCTTCTTGCTTCCCAGCCTGCAAGGGCTGCAGACGGGAGACATATGCTCCGCATGAGCAGGACAGCACATTTAGGACCGTCCTTTCTTATGTTGAAACCCAGCTTGCTTCATACCATGTGGACTTTACAGGACTAAATAATTAGACAGAAAGTCATATGCTAAACAAATAGCAGCTCTCTGCCAAGAACCCCTCTGCTGCAGGTTTTGGGGTTGGAATCAGCTGCCTGACTTATGGGGATCTGGTCCACGGGGAGTGCAGAATCATGTGCCAGAGTACGGGGGCTTCGTGCCTCCTGAGGACAGCCCGGAGTGGCATTTGTCCAAGCTGCATCTGTTTTGGAGATTAGGAGAGACACACAAAGCAAACTATTGTGTTCCTGCCACTTCCGTGGCTCCTGATGGTCCAAGCAAAGTGGGGAAAGCGGAGCATTAATAAGCGGTGGAAAGGATTTGGCTTTCTTTGGAAAAATCTTTGTCTTCTTGAAAAATGCTTCAGTACCAGTTTCAGAGGCCCATGCCTACGGAGGGTGAAATGTGAGCAGATGATCAGCCCCAACTCCTTTTCAAAGATAGATTTTCCCCCAGTCTTTATTTCCAACCACGGACAACATCAGCAGATTATTGATGGTTACTGAGTGTCTACTATGTGCCAGGCATTGTTTTAAGTGCTGTGTCTAGCAGTTTCTTTAATCCTTGTTACAATCCTGAGATAAGCTGCATTCTACAGACGAGGAAGCTGAGGCTGAGAGAGGCTAAGTAACTAGGCTAAGGTCACACAACCACTGTGGGGCAAAATAAGATCCAAGTACAGAGAGCCTTGTGCCCAAGTGCACACTCTTGAACGCTATTCGTAATTTTTTTGTAACGAATTCATCATTTTCTTTTCAGCTGGCGTGTGTTGGAGCTGGGGTTGGTCTAGACTGGGGGTGGTCCTAGGCAATTCCTCTTGAATGTGCCTCTGATATGATTTTGCCAACTCCCTGAGCCATTGTGGGACATTCTGGGCACAGGGGTAGATAGCTGTGTATAGTTGAGTCCTGGTATGTGGCTGGACCTTGGGGTGGGATCTTAGCATTGCTTTATTTATAGAGTGAATGTTGGGGAGGAGAGTGGTGGGCAGTTTCTATGATGGCCCTTGATATTTATGCTCTTGCATAATTCTCTCTTCTTTCTTTCTGTTTTTATTCCCCCTCTTTTTCTTGTGGTACTGGCGATGGAACTCGAGACCTCTTTGATGCCAGGTTAGTGTTCCACCACTGAGTGGCAGCCCCATCCCTTTATATTTTGAAACAGGGTCTTGCTAATTTGTCCAGGTTGACCTTGAACTTATGATTTTCCTTCCTGAAAATGGAGATTGCAGCCATGGCTCACCACACCTGCTAATTCTCTCCTCTTGAGAGTGAGCTGGTCTTACTGACTCACTTCTAACACATAGAACAGGGCAGAATGATGGGATGCCACTTCTGAGACAGAGTTACAAATGCACTGTGACTTCCATCTCTTGTGCTGCTCATCCTTTAGGAATGCAGCTGCTGTGTTTGATGTAGCCCGGTGGAGAGATCCCTGTGATGAGTGAGGTTAGCCATCAATTGAGTGAGTAAACTAGAAACCAACCCCGGACAAGCCTTCAGATGAATCTGCAGCCCTGGCTAATTTGACTACACCCTCATGAGCAACGTTTTTAAAGAGGGAAGGACAGTGAGAGAGAGAGAGAATCAATTTTTATTGAGTCTTTTTTTTTTCACATGGCTTTCATTGCTCTGACACTTAGTTGTATATGTGAGTTCTGGGATTTGAACCCATGTACTTTGCGCTTGCCAGGCAAGCACCGTAACCACCAGGCCACTTCTCCAGCCCCCCATCCCCCATGAGCAATCTTAAGCCAGAGTTAAGTTTGGGATCATCTGTTACCCTGCATTAGATAACTAGTAGGAGCAGCACCTGAAACCATCTCCTCCTTCAGGTGCACCTAGCATGCTCTACTGAGCCTTGGCTAATCTGCGGGTCTTCACCAGCCTCAGTGGGTGGTTCCTGGGTGTGTTCTGAATGTGCAGGTGTTGCCTGATGTCCAAAGGACAGCAAGAAGAAGAGCTGTGTTTAGGCTAGCCAGCAGGGTGTGGACAGCTGTCTTGGCCATCTAAGCCTCATCTTCCATGCTGAGCTTGGGCGAGGAGACAGATCACCCAGACTCATGGGACCACCAGCACCCAAAAATATTTACCTCATGTTCTTGCTACTCTGTGTCGCTGATTCCTTCACAGTGATTCTCGACGGAGACTGCTATGGTAGACACAGCACCTCCATGGACTTTGTCTCTCTGAGATCTCAGAGTCACCAGAGAAACCAGGTAAATGAGGAAATGGGATCTTCAAGGATTGCATAACTCTGTATGGTTTATGAGTTCTGTTACATCTGTGGTCTTACCAGAGGTGTTTGAAGCGTAGGCTCAGTCCAGAGACCTGCTGGAACCTGGATCTAAATTCAGACAGAAGAAAGAGCCCCAAGATGGCCTTCTTCTTCTTTTCTTTAAGAGAGAAGGACAGTGAGAGAGAGAGAGAGAAAGAGAGAGAGAGAATCAATTTTTATTGAGTTTTTCACATGGCTTTCATTGCTCTGACACTTAGTTGTGTACATGGGTGCTGGGGTTTGAACCCGTGTACTCATGCATGCAGGGCAAGCACCGTAACCGCTGCACCACCGCTCCAGCCCCTAAGATGGCCTTCTTCTGCCCCCTGCCTTGTTCTCTTGTGTGCCTCAGAGCCTCCCCTGCCTCTTGGGTACCACAGAAATAGCACCTTTCAGGAGAGACCGTGGTAAGGGAGAGCCATTCATACAGAGAATGATCTTTAAAAATGCTGAAATGATGTGATAGAAAAATACACAAACAAGAAAACCAACCAACCAATAAGATCTCCTTGAACACACATTTTTTTTTCCTGGCTATTAATTGGTAATAATAGTATGCTTGACTTTGAAGATTTTTAGGAAGATTAATTTTGATAAAGATTAAGTTCTTCATTAATTGAATTGACAAATATATATATATATATATATATATATATGTATGTATAGATGATAAGAGTATCTTCCCTATGCCAAGTATTGTTCCAGGTACTTGCAATGTGTTGAAGAGTAAGGGCTAGAAAATCCCTACCAACAGGGACCTATTCAAATGCAAAGATCAGTTTATTCTATAGGAACACGATGTCCATATGGGTATAATTAGTATACAGAGCTGTACAGAAAACAGTAGTTTTCTCTGAACTTTGTGCCATACATACAGTTCCACAGGTTTTAGTAATTTACATATTAAACCTACATATATTTTTCAGGTGGGGCTCTACATCACCCAGGCTGGTCTTGAACTCCTGGGCTCAAGTCTCCTCCCGCTTGAGCTTCCCAAGTAGCTGGGGCCACAGGTGCACACCCCAATGCCCAGATAGATACTAAATGTCTTAGTTACTGTAGCTTATTTGACCTTGTGTAATTGTCAGACATTTTAATTTTTCCAGCTTTTGACCTTTATGAACAGAGCTGTTATAAACGATTCTGTATTATTAATTTTACAACAATTCTTTAACATTATTTCCATAAAATAAATTCCCAGAAGGTAATTCCTGGGTTACAGGGAGTGAATATTTTTTGACTCTTTTTATTGTTGTTGTTGGTGGTGGTGATTCTGGGGATTGAACCCAGAGGTGCCTAAGTGCTGATGATGCTCTTCCATAATTGATTAGAATTGCATACAGCTGGAAATTTTTCTTTCATGAAATGTGTACATATCCAGCTAGGCTTGGTCAAGTTGTAACAACATCACAAACATCTTAGTGACTCACAACAGTAACAGTTCGGGCTGGAGCGGTGGCTCAGCGGTTATGCGTTTGCCTGGGATGTGTGAGTACCAAGTTCGAACCCCAGTACCACCTACACAGCAAAGGGTCCGAGCAATCAAATTGATTCTTTCTCTCACTGTCTCTCTCTCTAAAAAAAACCCAAAACAACAAAAACAAAACCCCAGTAACAATTTACTCATTTCTTGCCCAGGTAAGATTGCCAGTGTGGATTAACCTGTTGCTTTTGCCCTGTGCTGACTCTAGCAGTCAGGCGGGTGCAGCAGCCACCATCTGAAATGCTAAGGGCAACCGAGTTCCTCGAAGGGAGAGTAGCAAATCACTTGTAGGTTATTAAACGCACCGCTGGAAGTTACAGGTGTCATGTGTTCTGCCATTTCATTGGCCAATGCAAACCACGTGGTCACACCAGGCCCTCTGCTGTTTCATTGGCCAACACATCACGTGGTCACTACCCTATTTTTAGCGAGAGAGGCCTATTACCCTATTAGAGGCCCAAGAGAAGATCCAGAAAACTCTGCAATGGTGCACTATAAACATATATAATGTAGCAAATGAATTATTTGTTCTGAGTACCTTTTAGTAAGCTGTGATTCTGAGGGGAATTAAGAACATCCTTATGTGACACTTTTCTTTGGGATGTGGGCCTCCCCATCATCAGCCCCCAGAGCTCTGTCATGGTCTTTCCCCTGCTTCTGTCAACTCAAAATCAGCATTAACTGGGAGAATTTGACTACCTTGAAAAGCTTCCAGTCATCCCCTCCTGGTTCTCAGCACTAGGGCACTGTCCTCTCCGAGTTTGCCTGTAGCATCCAGCCTGATGGGTGCAAAGTCTGAGGAGTCACTGAGAGAGAAGTGTCAAGAAGCCCAAGCTGGTGGCTTCATGTTGCTGAATTACTGGCCCCTCTCAAAGACCAGCCAGTCTGGCTTCATTTCTGGTAGTATTGCTTCCTTTGCTGTCACTTGTGTAAAAGAGAGCAATATTAAAACAATTAAATTATCTTTATGTGCCATTAAAAAACACCATTCCATGCATTTTTCATTACCAGAGAGTAAATGTTTGTCTTAGATAAACGCAAATCTATTTTTCTCTCAATATAAATCTGATAATTCTAATGATAATTCTTTCTCATTTGATCTAGTGCTTCATGTATACACTAATTAGAAAAGAAACAGTCTTCCCCATGCCTAGTGGTGCATGCCTATAACCCCAGCCACTGGGGAGGCTGAGGCAGGAGGATTGCAAGTTCAAAGCCAGACTCAGCAACTTAGACCCTGTCTCTCTCTCTCTCTCTCTCTCTCTCTCTCTCACACACACACACACACACACACACACACATGTACACAAAAGGGGCAGGGCTGGGAGTGTGTGGTTCAGTGGTTAAGTGCCCCTGGGTTTAATCCCTGGTACCAAAATAATAAATAAATAAATAATAAAAATGAAAGAAAAGAAACACTCTGAGTTAGGTAAAGATATAACTTTCATCTGGGAGGGCACATTCAGGGAAACTAACTTTCTCAGTGGGGTCTACTAGCATTGGTTGGAATATCCGTATTCGGGAAGAAGGACCTCCTATACAAACAGAGGGGCCAGTCACTTGTGGGCAGGGCATTTGTGTGTGTGTGTGTGTGTGTGTGTGTGTGCATGCACATGCACAAATACTTGTGGCAAGAGAGGATGGGAAAGTCTACTTACCTCTGCTCTAATGGGGAAAGTCCCCAAGTACATCTTTTGCAGTTGAATGCTAGGAAATGCCTTTGTGGGCCACTGGACTTGAGCATGGGCTGGGAGCTTTGTTGAATTAAAAAAAAAAAAAAAGCAGTGCCCGTAACCCTCCCTGCTGTGCCAAGCCTGGGGGTCTCAGCCTGTCTACCCAACAGAATCACGGGAGAAACTTGAATGATCCTGACAGCCAAGCCCCATAGCTTGGAGACTCTCATCCATGAGTCTGGGGAGGGGTCTGGCTTTGGTGCTTTTCCAAGTGTGCAAGGCTGAAATCCAACGAATCACCAACACTCCACACCCCTGTGTGTGCCATTGTAGGAAAATACCCATTCACCATCAGACTTCAGAGCTGGGGCGTTTGCCCTTCCATGTTTAGCAGTCAGCCATGGGGAACCCTTTCTTCTAAGTTCTGTGCAGTGGGTTGAATGGTGGTCCCCAGACAGATCTGTCCGTGTCCTGGCTCATTTTGTAGAAATAATGAAGTAAAGGTAGACAGTCTGAGATGAGATGATTCTGGATTATCTAGAAAACACTAAAGTCCAGTAACAAGTGTCCTTATAATGCAGAGAAAAGGAGAACACAGACGCAAAGGGGAGTTGGTGACAGAGACAGGAACAAGGCAGCCACAATTCAAAGAACACCTGAGCCTCCTGAAGCTGAGAGAGTCCAGGAAGCCTCCTCCCCTCGAGCCTCTGGAGGGGAAGAGCTTTGCTGCGACCATGGCTTCTGCCATCTCGAATCAAGAAAATCAATTTCTGTTGTTCTAAGACCCTGAGTTTGTGCTAATTTGTAACAGCAGCTACAGTTAACAAAAGCATCCAACTAAATCCTTTTCCTTTATTCATCCTTTGGCTCTTTCCCAGGTGTCTTGGCAAATTTTTCTGGCATAAAAGTTTACATTTTTTCCTGATTTTCATAACCCTCTCTTGACTGATGCATGCAGGGACCACAGCTTGCTATTCCCAAGTAGCAGCCAACAGAGACCCACAGCAGTGGCCCCGTTGAAGAGCATATCAAAGACCTGAGACCCTGGCTGGTTTCTCCATCAACTTTCTGTGTTTATCCCTCCACCTGTGATCCTGGATAATATACTCTCCTGTGCTCTCTTTGGGGTATTTGTTCTCCTAAGCTAATGTTTTGAGGGTGCAGAGAGGGGTGAAGGAAATGGAGATAGGGAAGACAAAACTCTAGATTAGGCGACGCCCAGGACAAGTCTTATGGGACAAACTCATGATTTAAAGCCATTTGCAAGAAAAGAGCTTGTTCATTGCCTTAGAGGAAGGCAGGAATATGATGGGACCTCAGAGTCTGAGAATGTTCTGGGTCTTCTGAGTCTGAAAATACTTTAGGTGTTCTTGGTAAATCACTCTGTGTCTCTTGCAGAAAAATAACTCCTTCCACTAAAATAGGCAGAAACAGAGAGCAACAGAGTGGAATGTTTCCATATGCTACCCCTTTATTTGTGAGGGGGATTCAGTCCAAGACCCCAGTGGATGCCTGAAATTGGTTAGCAACTTTGTATTTTCTATGCATGCATACCTATGATAAAGATTAATTTATAAGTTAGGTACAGAAAGAGGTTGGCAATAATAATAACAAAACAGAACAGTTTAACAATATCCTGTAATAAAAGTTACTTAAAATGTCAGAATCCCTTATTTCTGGAATTTTGCATTTAATGCTCTGGGACCACAGCTGCCAGGTGAAACCGCGCAAAAGCGAAACTACTGATAGTGGAGACCACTGTACAGTGTTTACTGGCAGGAAGTGAGGGCTCACTATGTACCCCCTAGGATGCCTTGGAAATGGCATAGAGGACAAGGGGACTCTGGGTCTTGTGCTAAAGAGGAGTGAGGAAGGAAAACCCAGGTGGGTCCTAGGCACAAGTGAGGGGTCCAGGCTGAAACAGGAATCAGTAGAAACCACAGAGGTCAAGAAGAGCTGTGGAGTAGAGGATCAGTCTCAGCCAGATGGACAGGACTCAGACCACCCTCCCCACTCCTGGAACCAGGGAGCCCCCAATGCAGCTGCAAGAGAACTGGCTTTGCTGCTGATGGGGTTTTAAAAAGTAGCTCGTTTATTTTAGAACGGTTTGAGATGTGTTGAATTGTGAGGATAGCACACACCCAATTCCCCTCTTATTCACATCTTTAGATGGCGCCTTCATCACAATGAACGAGCCTAAATTCATGCCTGACTTAACTAAAGTCCACACTTTATTCAAAATCCTGAGCCTCTCCCTAGTATCTCATCTGGGTTCAAGGATCCCACCCAGGACACCGCATTGCATTTAGTAGTCCTGTCTCCCTCGGTTCCTCTTGCTGGTGACAGGGTTTCAGATTTCCCTGGCTGTATGGAGGCTGGTCAGGTATTTGTAGAAAGACTCAAGTGGGATTTGTCTGGGGATTTTTCTTCTGATTAGACTAGTGCTCTGGAATTGGGGGAAGACCAAAGAGCAAAGCATCATTCTCTGTGTCCCATCAAAGTTACAACGTGACTTACCACCGTTGATTTTCAGCTTCAACTTGGGTAACAGTATGCTTCACGGCTCTACATTGTAGAGTTACTCTTTCCCCCTCTTTCCATATTGTATTCTTTGGAAGGAAATCCCTATGCACAGCCCTCAGTTAAGAAGTAGGGAACTGGGATTGGAGTGGTGGCTCGGGGGTTACGGTGCTTGCCCTGCATGTGTGAGTCCGCAAGTTCAAACCCCAGCATCATGTATACAATGAAGCCTTGGAGCAGCAAAAGCCACATGAAAAACTAAATTAAAAATTATTAAAAAAAAAGTGGGGAACTATGTTCTTCCCCCTTGAGGTGTATACCACCCTATGCAAATTATTTGAAATTTTGTGCAGGAGATTTGTCTATTATTGCCCATTTATTTATTAGATCATTTATTTATATTCATAAAGGTTCACTGATATTTATTATATCCATTGGATTATAATCCAATACTACTTTTAATAATATTGCTTAAATTGTTCTAACTTCAGCCATGGAGAGCTCTTTTTCATTTATTTCCTGGGTCCCATTGACATACTCCATTAGTTTGGGCTTCTTTTTTAACTTTGTTTTCATTTTGGGCATTTCCTTACTTCTTTGGTTTTTCAAGACGCTCCAGCACCATCTTGCATATTCCTGCCCTGGTCTTACACCCAGCCATTTCTCCAAGGATCCCTCTTCCCTTTCCTGGAGGGTGCTGTTATAAATCATGATCTGGGTGGCAGGTGTGCTCATTGCTACACCGAGTGGTCATTGCTTCTAGGTTCTCTCACCTGACAGCATAAGGAGATGTACACGCATGTGCATACTAACTTGTGTATGTTCATATATCTAGAAATATTTCTATATGTAATCATCTGCAGCTATATCAAGGTAAACATGAGTTTGCACTGATGTCTCCAACTGTAGTCTCTTATGACCCAGCTACACACCTGCCTCCTCTCCTTTCTCTTCCGTAGCACCCCATTCAACAGTGGGAAACCGCTTGCTGCTTGCCAACCATTTAGATGGCCAAAGCGATGCGGGAGCATCTGCTAGGGACAGTGCTGCACTTAGGAGCAGCTCCATTAGCCTTTAGTCCTGGAGACTCCATTCATCGCCACTGTGGCTTAGGTCATACCTTATTCCCCAACATTCTGCATGTCATCTTGGGATATCCTAAGTGATTTAATTCTAGTTTAAATTGAAAACACCACGAAAAGACTCATGCTTGGACCAGCCCAGGTGGTTAAGTAATCAGGTGTTTTGAGCATCAGGGATGATACAGGCTGTTGGCACTCGAAGCAGTGGGGTGTTGCTGGATTGTCCGCCTCTCCATAACCACACGATTGGGAAGGAAGAGAATTTCCCCAAAGGAAATAGGGGTGTTGGACAGATGGAGAAATGGCCAAAGAAAAACAGATGCTTACTGCATCCATGCCTTCATCTCGTGGCACACGACCCATCCTTCTTTCAAAACTTACAGCTAAAAATTCACCTTCCTCTAACCAAATGTATATATCTTCTCTCTCCAAAGAGAGCCAAGTCAAAGCCCACACAGTTACTATATGCAGCTGCAAGCCCAGGACCTCTGAGTGATCTCTTTTGCTCCCTTTCAGATTTGAATGCGGCTGTTTGTGGTCAGTCACATTCTTATCCAAAAGTATTTGGATTCTAAGCATGAAGAAAGAATAGGGTAATATTTAACCAAAGATATTAATCTTTAATGGGAGAATAGCAGGGGAGATTGTCTTGGGAAACACTTGTACCTTCATAGCTCTCTTTGCATAATATTGAGCAGATATTCAGCCACACTGATAGTAGTTACTCTGGTCTGGTGGAAGAAGCTACAGAGAAGGGTACAGATCCCTGTGTTCCGGGAATATCAATTTTTACACTCAGCATTGCTTAATGTATGTTTCTATTCTGTCTACGTACAGACTTCATTTCTCAGTGCTAACTGAAATTCAAACAGGGATCTTTATTAGTCTTCTGACAGTTTCATTTGGTAATAACTTTGTATCTGTCACGAATTTTATGTGTGTTCTTTAACTCTATTAAACTTAGTTGAATCTCAAAGCATTATAATAAAATCATATCAAAGTGTTTACTTTGGAAACCTTTTAAAAATGTCACTGGACTGGAATTAAATTCTATTAATTGGTGCAGAGTTGTCTGCAAAGGCAGATTGAGTTACAGTCTGCGACCCTTGCTAATGTGATAAGACCAGAGTTGACATTAATGAAAGAATTGTAATAATTTACCATCTGTTTAATCAGCTGATGTTTCTTTACATATCATAAAAGGCTATGGAAAGAAGAATGCTACTATCAGGCCATAAAAGGTAATAATGCTGTTTCCAGGAAAAGTGTCTCAGACATTGGGTCTTTATCACTTCCATTCTTTTAAGGATTTTGGCACACCCTTTTCCACTCCCTCAATCTCCCTCTCTCCCCCCACCAGACACATACACACACACACGCACAAACTCCACATTCCCCAATTGGTAGAATATTTTAAATATTTCCATTTAACAAGTCACTATGTTTAACTAAAAATGCAAGTTTAATATCATTGTCCCATTCACAAAGATAATGAAAGGATTTATATAAAGCATAATTTCATGGCAATTCTGAGTTGAGGAGAGCAATATTAGGACCTAAGTTTAAAGTCAGCTGAATAGCTATTACATTCTCTCAACTCTACCAATGCGTTACTATGATTGAAAGTATAGGCTTACTTGGACGTAATTTCAGAAGTTCCAGTTGGAGACCCTTCAGGAATGTGAGACCCTGCCTCTGTTTTCCATCTTGCTGGCCTCCCTGTGATAGATCAGTTCTGATGAGTAGCCCGTTATAAAGTTCAATTTTGTTATAATTCAGTTAAAAAATCTTCAGTTACTCCTTAGGCTTGCTAATCTTTGGTGTTCCATAATTTGGCTATCACCTGCCCGTTTCCCCTTATCCCTCATTGGTTATTCCCCTTGTCCTACTCTTTCCTCTGCCTGGAAAACCCCTTCCCAGCGTCATCTAGCAGCTCTGGAGGGCAGTGACTGTTTCACTCTTGGCACAAATAACTCATGGGGGGGTCCTAATCTCTTCATAGATATTTTCCAGTGAATGAATACCTATTTACTTACATTCTACCCATTTATAACTTAAATGAGAACACTTTTAAGACTTCTCTGATTCCTTTATGTAGAACTATTCTCAACCTTCAAATACCTTGCTCTATTTGTTATTTTATTATAGTGCTTTACTCTCTCTCTCTCTCTTCTCTCTTTCTCTGCAGATGATCTCTCCTCATTCATTTTTGGAACATGAGAACTCCTTTCTCTTCCCATCATAAAATCACCATCCAACCTGATGGCTATCCCATATATTTATGTCTTTTCTGTTTACAAATGACAATATGACCATTTTCCTACCAAACTTTACTCTCTCCACTTATGGTCTGGACCCACCCTCTTTTCTTTTCAAAAGGTATATATTTCCTCTCTTCTCTAATGTCAATCAATCTCTTCCTTTTTATAGATTCATTATCTTAAGGATTCAAACATGTTATAATATATTCCTTCTTTAAGAATAATCTCTATTCATGTAATATTCTTTTAACACCAAAACTTTATTTTTAAGAGAGAGGGAGAGAGAGGGAAAGAGAAAATCAATTTTATTTATTTTTTCATTTGGCCTTTGTTTCTCTGACACTTAGTTGTGTATATGGTGCTGGGGTTCAAATCCTGGTCCTTGCACATGCCAGGCAAACTCTCCAACTGCTGAGCCACTGCTCCAGCTCCAGCAGCAAAACTTGTTGAGTTGTCCACAGTACCTGTCTCTACTTTGTCTTTTATTCTCTCCTCATTCCATTTAGATTGTGTTCACTTCACTGAGGTTGTTCATATTATGGTCCCCAGATTAGCCTCTATTTATGTCTATGTTTATAATTTCACTCCTACTGAAACACTCTCTTAAGTTGGCTTCCATAACACCAAATTCACTTTTATTTCTACTTCTTTAATTTCTTACCAATAATGTAGATAAAATGAATCATAAAAATTCTCAATTATCTAAATAAGATAGCAAAAGATGGAAAAGGAAATGAAGAATAGAAAGCAAAAATAGAAAACAAACAGGAAGTTGGCAAGCTGAAACTTTGTCACATGGGTAATTAAATTAAATATAAATAATCTAAATCCCCTAATTAAAAGTCAGGGATCATCAGATTGAATTAAAAAATGCAAGAGCTTATTATATATTGCCTATAGGAAACTCTCTATATAAAAGTACCAATAGTTTAAAAGAGTGGAAAATATATACTCTG
Source organism: Aplodontia rufa (assembly GCA_004027875.1). Taxonomy (NCBI): domain Eukaryota; kingdom Metazoa; phylum Chordata; class Mammalia; order Rodentia; family Aplodontiidae; genus Aplodontia; species Aplodontia rufa. The sequence goes on along the minus strand of PVKS010005552.1, from coordinate 35,037 downwards.
CTAGCACTCAACCAAAGAAAGTGGAATTGGCTGTACCAATATCATATGAAGTAACTTATGAGCAAGGAATAAAGAGGAAGAAAAAGAGGATGAGTTCATAATGATACAAATATCAACCTAAAAAGAAGATAAAACAACTGTAAATATATATCCCTCGATAACAGAGCTTTGAAAACTGTGGAGCCAAAGCAACAAAAAGGAGAAATGGGCAAATCTGCAATTATGGTTGACAATATCAGCAACTGCTTTCTGATAATAGATAGAAGAAAAACAATAAGCATATAGAAGACTTGAGCAATCTATCAGCAACTTGATATAATTGACATTTATGGAAAATTCCTCCAAAACAACAGAATACTTTTATTTGAATATGGAACACTCATTAAGATAGACCATAAGCTGGGGCATAAAATGAGTTGTTACAATCCAAAAGAAATGAAATCATGTGGGAGGTGTTCTTTGATGATAATGGAATTAAATTAGAAATTTATGACAGAGATCACCCAGGGGAGCATGCTGAGGGAGAGGAGATGTGGTCCAAGGCTAAAACTATGGGAAATACCAGTGTGGTTGTAGCAGAAGAGATCTTCAAAGAAGGTCAATTGAGCAAGATCAAAGAAAGATAGCAGGCCCATGAGACAGGAGTCATGGAGGCCAAAGGAGAGAATTCCAAGAAATGACAAAGTTAGATGTGGAAGTGTCAGATTAGATGAGAACTGAAGCAAATCCTTTGGGTTTGGAGGCACAGAGATTATTGGCAACCTCAGAGAGAGAACAATTGATCAGAAATGATGAAGTAAAGACAGTGATTATCTATTCCTCTTCCAGGCAAATCTGATTCCTTCTTAGGAAAGCCAAGTACATGAAAACAAAGCATTGGCTAGGGGAGAACCAGGGTCAGAGGAGGGGATACTTTTCCTTAACTAATTTGTTGTTTAAAAGATAAGGGAGATTTGGACACATTTGTATATTGAAGGTTAGTAAAGGACAGTTGGAGATACAGGAAAGGGGTTACTTGTTGGAATAAGATTCCTAAGGAGATGGGAAGGAATGGGGTTATGACTACTGGTGTGGGATTTATCCTGAATACAGAGATGAGACGTGACAACAATGTAAGAATGAATGAAAATATAGTTAAACTGTAGGTGGGGATGAAAATTGTTTACACAAAGCACCACTGTTGATTTGACTTTTCCTTTTCTGTGGATGACTCAATGTTTATCCCTACCTGAGCTCTTGAGCACCAGACTCTACTTCCAAATGACCCTGGGTTGAACAACCACTTTGAAAACAACCTTGTATTCTCCCCAACAAGTTCCCCACCTGTCCCCCTTGTCTTCTCTTTGCTCTCTCTTGGCTCAGGAACCCTGAGTATATAGAGGGTTCTAGTCTTAGGTCAAACAACAAACTCGGATTCGGTTGTCCAAGGCTGCAGAGCGTAGGATGGGCTGGTGGTGGGTGTGAGGTGAAGGTGAAGAGTGGATCATGGAAAATGGGTGCTAAGATGGTGAAGAAATTGAAGTCCAGCGTTCCAGAGTGCCACCAACTCACAGATGAAGTGGGAAATTCTATTTAGAAAAACAGTAAAATGAAGTTCTGGGGTTGGAGAAAATGGAAGAGTGGAAATTGGAGGGTGGAAAGCAGGACTTGGAGAAAACTCTGAACTGGTGAAATGCTGGATACAAACCCTGTGTGTTGTGTTTTGAACTTGACCATGAGCTTGGGGGACATCAAAAGCAGCAACTGGTACAGATTTTGTACAACCACTGAAGCCTCCAACATCCATCTGTATTTCAGCTATGAAACAGGGACTCCCAATGGTGCCTTCTCCTTCCCTCACCTGCAACCCACCATGATTCTTTTTTTAAGAGAGACAGAGAGAATGAGAAAGAGTCAATATTTATTTTTTTCCTCTGATTTTTGTTTTTCTTCCACTTAGTTGTCTATGATGTGCTGGGGATCACACCTGGGTGCTCATGCATACCCGGAAAGTGCTGTACCACTGAGCTGCCTCTCCAACCCCTATGAGTTATTTTTGAATGCTAAATATTCTTCCTTGGAAGTGTCTCTCCACTCTGGCCCCCAAATTGTACATCCCCCTTTTTCTTTCCCTGTCTATATTTTTTTATACCTTCTTTTTCTACTCAGTTTAGAAATGTTAAAAAAAAATAGATTTTCTCATAGTTTTCCTACTCTTGGCAAAGCACACCTGGCTGGAGGCCAGTAGTAGCAAAGTGCATAAAATGAAAAAAAAAAAACATGTAATAATGAAGAAAAACAAAGACCCAGCTTTGGAAAATAACTGCCCTAAAAGTTTAGGTTTACATTCAGGGCCAAGATGTCGATGGCTGTTTGTTTTCTCTGAGCCAGACATGGTGGCTGCAAACCGCTTGACTGTCGAGGTTCTCCCAAGGCTAAGAGCCATGCTCTGACCCCCCTCAGAGCTGATTTAATGAGGATAAACAATACTAAGTTTGGGACTGGAGACCACTCAGGATGGTTCACTTGCCCAACTGTGAGCTGAGGATCACCATGCTGGGCCACGGCTCCATCCTCTGCCCTTGCCAATTACCTTTGCATTTCATAAAAGCTCCATTGTGTGAGCCCTCAGGGAAGAGCCCTCTTTTTTCACGCATCTTCACCTGGGGTCACCTGTGGTTTTGAGGTCAGAGCACTGTAAACACAGCTTGCAAGCCAGCCATCACTTCTCTCTGTAACATCCCCATGCTCATCAAGGTCAAGTCCTCTGTTTTTGTGTAGGTATGTGACCACTTTGACATAGAAGAGTCTTGAAACAGGATCTGGTTAAAATTCGGTTCAGCCATGTTCGTTCCAGCATTGGTCTAGGTGCTGGAATTTCTGTTTCCAACAGGCCAGCGGTCATGTTGGCCACTACTCCTAAGTGCTCTGCTTTGAGAGGCAAACTGAGCATTTGCTCCTATTCTCACATTCAAGAAACAGAAAACTATCGGAGCATTTGCTGATGATGGCTCTTTCTAGGTCCTTGTGTAAATAAACAGGGGCCCCCACTATCATGGAGGAAGCAGGAGGAGCTCTGAGTGCTGTCACTGAGGTCCACAGGAGGTGGTCAAGGTGACAACACAGCTGACCCCCCTCAGGCCACTTGGGAAAGGCAGTCAATCCCAGAGACAGGATAAGTAGGCATGCAGGAGAAGGCTCTGGATATCACTAAGCGATTGAGGTGAAGCACGGGGCACATATCCTGGGTTCACTTGGGAGGCAGAGACTGGAGATGGCTTCCAGGTTGTGTGACTGGTAAGCAGTCATTCCTTGCTCCTTGTTGCTTTGGCTTTGGTGCTGCTGAGACAGAAGAAAGAGATTGTCCTGGGTCCCTAATTCCTTCTGCCTTGGAATTTCCCCTGGCAGTGTTTTTTGTTTTTGTTTTTTACTAGGTGTCTCCTCTAGAGGAAAGTTGGGAATGGGAAAGGAGCATTTCAGTAAGTCACCATGCTGTGGGCACTTGCAGGGAGGCTAACACTCAGCAAGACCCAGGACAGTGGCACCCAATGAGGAATCACCCTCCTAGGGTGTCTCTCATTGAGAGACATGGAGAATGCAGGGCCTCCCAGGGAGGATTCCACCCAGAGCCTGGACTCACTCTGAGGCGGGTCTTCTTCAGGAGTTTAAACATGGCGCCCAACCTGAGTCTTTGCCTGAAAGAAGGGCACAGCTCTTTGGAGCACAGAGCTCTGTGCTGCTGAAGAAAAGTTTCAGCTACTCAGCTTTTCAAGACAGTGGGTGCAGGAAGGACAAACCCCCACAGGTGATGTGCAGCCCACCTTTCCTATCACCACCAGCAAGAATATTTGTTAGTGGAGTTGCCTTCCCGGAGAGTAGCAAGATCTCCAACAGGATTCAAACTGAGATTGGACTCAAAGAGATGGATGGGAAAGAGGTTTGCTATTTGCTGTCCATCCACCACCTTGGTCTCTCAGACACCAAGGGCATTCCAGAGATATGAGTTCATTCAGCTTCTAGAAGGTGCTAGATGTTTGCAAGGCCAGATCCATCTTTCTCAGGCGTTAACCCTCTATTCTTGCCCAGTTATAATTCTGTCAGTCTCGTCCCTTGAGGTAGGGCAAGACTCTTTTGCTAATGTTTAGAGTCAAGTTTAGGAATGAAGGTGGATCAGGTTCTGGCTTCACTTCCGGAACTTTCTTCTCTTTTCCTCTCTCAAGGTATGAGCAGATCTTGCCAATGGTTTGCTAATTGTTTCCAAGACAAAAAACTGATTCAGACGAGGTTTTAGACTCCCAGGGGCATAACACCCGTCATTTCACAACGGAGAATTATTTTTGTGGTATTTATTTTACGATTCCTGACCCTTGTTCTAAATCTTTCTGGTGTGTTTTCATTTAAAATGTATTAACTGAAACTTGGCTTAGTGAATTGGCTCCATTAAGCTCTACAACAGCTTAATCCAGATTTTATTATACTGGGACATGAGTATACGAACTTTAATATGGGAGGAAGCTTGAGGATAAATGGGGTGATGTAGATACTTACTATGCATTTAACTCTTTTGATTCCTTCTTGGCTGTTGGCTGGAGTGTTTGTGATTGGATTTCAATGTTTTCAAACTGTTGTGACAGTGACTGTAGCCTTCCTAGGATGAGAACTTGTCTGGGCCTCTGGGCAAATGTAGACTCAGCTCAGTGCTCTAGTCCTGTGATTGTTTTGTCGATGGCCTTGTGTGAGGACTGTCTGGTGGGTGGGGGGCCCTGGCAGGCGTCGTGGAGAAGCAGCCCATACCCTCCTCTGAGGACCAGGAAACTCCTATCTAACCATCTCTTTGCCAGTTCATACAGGGCTCTCACAGCCCCACAGCCTTAGCACTTCCAGAGTGACCCTCCCGGGCTCCCCTAAAACCCGCTCCTCCACTGAATCCCCTTCTGGGAACAAAGCTGCTGTGTACCCTGCTAACCCTGCAGTGCTCTCTCCTTGATCACAACTAGCATTTGTGGGTTCCACCCTCTCAGGGTGCTGCAATCTGCCCACTCCACCTCACCTGCCCACCCCAGGTCCAGCACCAAGAGTGCTCACCTGTTACCCAGTTACCTTTCGCCTCCCGCCCCCTTCTCTTTGTCACCATCTATCTGTAGCCTCCTCTCCTATAGCCAGAGGGATTTCCTCCAGGTCGAGCCAATTCAGCTCACAAACCTGCCCAAACCCTTCACGGCTTCCCGCTGCTCAGAAGTGAGTCTTTCCTACTCCCTGCGGACCCCATGTGACTGATCCTGATTACCTCCTGGGCTTCTCTCAGCCCCCATCCCTGTGGCTCATCCAGCCCCTGTCTGTCTTTCCCCCAGAGCAGACCCTACCTGGCTAGCGCCCCTCATCTTCCAGGGCACTTCCTCAGCAGGGCCTTTCCCGACCCCTTCCCAGTCCAGCGAAGCCTCTCTTGACTCTTTCTTAGCAATCTGTGCTTCTTTCCCAACCTCTATGGTCCACTCCTGCCCATCCAATAGCCTGTAAGTCTCTTGTATGGTGCTTACTATGGTGTGTACTTTTGTATTCACTGTTGTGACTGTGAACTTAACATCTGTCCCTCCCACCAGATTCTAAGGTCCATGAGAGTTGGGTCATGCCTGCTTGGCTCACAGGTAGAAATCCAACGACCAGTGCCTGACACATGTACAATAAATAGTGGTTGAATCCATGAATAAAGGAATGGCATGGTTCCTACCTTCAAGGAATTATTATTTTCACCTGAAAATCTCTACTGAGCCACTGTGGTGTCTATTCTAATAGGCAGAAACATAAACCCCTGAAAAAACAAGACCTGCTTGAATTTGTTAAAAAAGGTTGAAAATCCAATCTTTGGATACATCCAAAAGACTTTTGGAATAGAATTTTGGGGTTTATTATTATGGTTTGCATACCAGGCATTCCCCAAAAGCTTATGTGTTAATGCACGAGGTGAAATGATTAGATTAGGAGAGCTGCAACTTAATTGGTCCACCCCAGTGTGAATTCTGAGATTGGTAATTGTAAGCTGGTGGGACATGGGTGGAGGAGGTGGGTCACTGGGATTTACCCCAGAAAGGCTCATCTTCCCTGCAGCCCCTTCCCCTTTATGTCTCTGCTTCCCAGCCACCATGAGGTGAACAACTTTACGACTGAATCTCTGTGACTCTGAGCCAAAAATAAGCTTTTCCTCTTTTAAGTTATCCTGGGTGGTATTTTGGTCATGGTGACAAAAAGCTGACTGACACCATTAGGGACATAAACTGGGGATAGGTGGGAAGAGAGGTATTTCCCTCTGCTTGATCTTTGCATGCATATTCTCAAGTCTTATAAGGGCCACATGGAGAGGGACCGCACAGAAGCTGTGTGTGGTGGCCACCTGGCTGGGTCCTCTCACTGGGACCTTTTCCAAGGCCTCTTGTTAAGCCCTCAAGGTCTACATGTCTGTGGTTCCAGGTATCCTGGGGGAATCCTTCCATCACACTCTCCAAGGAGGCACAGGTTATTCTTGCTGTCCACCCTCTCTGGATTTCTGGGACCTGTGAAAACTAGAGGGCACTCCTAGGGACCTTCAGCAGCTGTGGGCACAAAGTTGCTCCTTTTCCCCATGTGAATGCTGAGGTTGAGATATTCTAGGTTAAGCTCTTTTTCCAGAAGCTAAAATAAAAATTGCTTAACTGTTCCAGGTTATGATATGAAAAGCGTACTTGTTTTCACATTGTTATGGTTTAGATATGAGGTGTTCATCAAAAGTGCATGTGTGAGACGACTCCAGAATGGTCAGAGGTGAACTGATTAGATTATGAGAGGCATGACCTAATCAGTGGATTAACCCGCTGACATGGAGGAGCTGCTGTGACTGCAGGGAGGTGGGGTGGAGGAGGCAGGCACAGAAGGTCAGTGGGCATGTGCCACTGGGTATACATTTTGTCCTGAGTGAGCACAGCTCTGCTGCTGGTTGCCACGTCCTGAGCTGCTTTCCTCCACCATGGTCTTCTGCCTCACCTTAGGTCCAGAGCTGTGGACTCGGCCAACAGTGGACTGAACCTCTAAAACCGTGAACCAAAATGAGCCTTTTTGCCTCTCAGTTATTCTTGTGGGTATTTTGATCACATCAATGCCAAGCTGACTAAAAGACATGTGGTCTTAGGGAATTCCTATGTGAAAGAAGCCTTTAGTAATAAGTTTGAAAACAATAATTTATAGAAAATTAGTAAAGGAAAAATATAAAGATTGGATTGTGCTCTTTGCTCCAATGCTATGTTGGCTTATGTTAAAGAATCAAACAGGTCCCGTTTTCTGCTTTTAACAAGAATGAATATGATGCCATTAATTTAAGTTGGTGAGTTTATGCTGGGGACTAAACGTTTGTCCCCCTACCCGTTGCCAATTTCTATGTTGAAGGTCTAACCCCCAGAGTGATGGTACCTGGAGATGGAGGCCCTGGAGAGGTGATAAGTTCATGAGGGCAGACCCCACCTGAATAGAATTAGGGCCCTTTTTAAAAGAGACCTTGGACAGTTGTCCTGTCCCGTTCTCTATGTCAGGATACAACAAGCCATTGGCACACTTGAACCTGGAAGAGTCTCCCCACTAGAACTAGACCCAGCTGTCGCAGCCATCTCACACTTCCAACCCGCTCAACTGTGAGACATGAACTTCTGTTGTTCATACACCACCCAGTCTACAGGGTGTTGTTATAGTCACCTGCAAGGACAAAGACCGTCTAGGAACCACCAAGGAGAGAAAGCAAGTTTTCCAAAAATATGCACACAAGCTTCATCATTAACCTTTCTAGTAATGAGCTGTTCAAGGCAAAGACTTGACAAGGTCGTGGAGAATCTAGCCAGGGCTTTAGAGACTGTGAGCTGAAATCCCCCAGGGCCCGCCAGGATAACCGAGTGAATTTTTCCCGGGCTCGCCCCAGAGGGATTCTCCACCAGCTTTCTGAGCACCTCTTTGTTACTCTATGCTGCTGCAAATTGAAAGGGAGTTTTCTCCAGAGCTCTTCTGATGTGACTCTGGAGATAATAATGTGTGTACAGTTGCATCCCAAGAGGCTGAGGGTGCACAGCTTGCCGACAGCAGACCGTCTAAGCCCCGACGGCGCTCTTCACCGAACATCAGATCCTGCTGCAATACACCTTCCATGTGCCGAGGTCCCAGCATTCTGTGTGATAGCACTCCAGGCTTCATTGTTGTGAAATCCTCCAATGTGTCTCATTTTTTTCCTGCCCACTCCCCAACTCCCACATCCCCCTAACAAACAGCCCAATATGAAAAGAGAGTGGAATAGCTTTCTTTTTGGAGAATGCCCTCTGACCTACCTCCCTTGCCCATCGCAGCAATAAGGAGCCTTTCTGTGCTGTACAGGTGGTGACGAGGGAGGTCTTGACACCAAAGGTGAGAAACTAAAGCCTTTAAAACGTCACAACCACTCAGCACACAGAAAACCGTTCCCTTTCATTTGTCGTGCAAAAACTGCGTCTGAAGTGTGGAACGCAATCTTCTCTATTCCCTGAGATACTACCAGGGCTTCTGTTAGCCCCATGGTCTCCTTTAGAGCACTAAGTACTTATACAGAAGGATTTAATTAGGTTTTAGCAAATCTCAGTGAGAAAGATCTCGTACTGAAAGTCAATCCCAATTTAAGTAAAGGCCACACACAAATATTTCATCCCATTTTTAACTCATACAATCTTGTTATATTTTAAGCAATTTCATAAATTGCTTCAAATCCTTTCTGCAACTCAGAAGTATGTATAAATAGCAAAACATATATGCGCATATGCACACAGATCTGAATTCATAGAGAGCAAACATATGAAAGGCGAAGTACTGGAATTAAGACCACAGAATTAGGCCCTGAAATAATATTTGCTATTGTACTAGTGATAAAAGAATATGTGCTATTTTTTTCCACCAAAACAAAAAATAATGTTCATTAAGGAGCCATAGATAATGCAAATGCGGTTGGACCTGAGATCTCCTGGAGCCTAGATGCTGTCAAGAGAGCAGGATGTGAATTCCCAGTGCCTTGCCCTCCCTACTGGCTGTGTGTTCTGAGTAGGAAGAAGGCATTTGACGGCTCTCGAGTGTGTTTCCCCCTTTGGTGTTGCTCTGTGCATTTGCCTAAAGGGAAGATACCTGCAGGGTTCAACCAGCTACCTCCCTCTCTTGAGCATTCAAATGGGTAGATTTATGAATGGCACAGATGGAGGAATAAATTAACTTCAGGACAGATGCTGGCATTGATATTCTTGGGACTGAACTGCTTCCAAGCCAGAAATAATCCTTGAGCTTGCAAAATTGGGATGTCTGAAGCAATTTTACTGTTCTTGTCAGATGGCTGGATGTGGTACAAAACTCACTGGAAAAATTAATGGGAAAGAGTGTGCCACTCAGGTGGCTTGATGTGAATTGCTCCCAGGTGAGGGGCACAATTGTGTCACCAGGATTTTCTACTAAGCTACCAGAAGATTTCTTTTGGGATTTGAAACATTGATAATTGATTGGATTCTGGACCCCTCCAAAAATGTCTACAAAGGTTCACTATTCCTTTATTCAATAAACATTGAAATAAGCGAGGGAATACGGGGCAGAGAGGAGTGAGACGTGATCCCTGCACTCACCACGCAGAGGCTGATGGGGGAGCTGACTGTGGGGGTAGATGCTACTTTAATACTTGATGGCATGTGTGCTGTGAACGTCCCCTTGCAGGGGGGAGGGGTTCCCTGGCTGTTAAGGGCTGAGTTGTGTTTTCCTCAAATTCACCTGTTGAAGTCCTAACCCCTCATACCTCAGACTATAGCAGCATTTGGAGTTAGAACTTCTAAAGAGGAAATTAAATTTAAATTAAAGTTAAAACGTGACTCTCGGTGGTACCAGTCCATCTGAGGGTTCCGCTACTCAATTCGCGATGGAAGTCCTGGAGAACAAGCAATACCGTTCTTTACGGTGACTTGGGCTCATGCACAAGGAACAGTGTGCGGGTGTGGAGAGCAGGCTGGGCCCTGCTCTGAGTTGCTCCATGATGTTCGGAACTGTAGTTCTCAGGCTGTGCCCGACCCTGAGTTTGCAAAGCAGTAACTGTCTTGAGCTACTCCATTCTGAGGACAGGGCAGAGGCAGAATGACTGAACACCCTGACGTTACAAGTAAGCACCCACCATCTGCCTCGAATAACCATAAGTCACAAACTGATCAAATATTGCCTAATAAAAATGACCACGTGTGAACTGATCACATTAAATCAGAAGCACACGGCTATATGGGGGCATCAAACCCAAGTCAGAAAGACTGGGCCTAGGAGCTTACCAAACACACCAGACCGTGAGTGACACAACCCCCTCCCCAGAAAAGGAGGAGGACCCCAAGGACGGACACAGCAGCACACTGACCCTGTCTGCTCACCCCTCGTCAAGAGCCTTGCCCAGAAAAGTCTCCACAGTGACATCTTCTGATTCTGTCCCTAGGCTTCAGCTTAGCACAGTTTCTCCTGCCTGTGATGACGGTGCCTGGCCCACTCCAAGCTGACACTCTGAGGCTGTTCCTGTCCAGACCCTCTGCCCTGACAACTCTGTGGAACTGATTCTAAAACTCTTTATCTAGGGGCTGGAGCTGTGGGTCAGCAGTCACGGCACTTGCCTAGCATGTGCGAAGATGTGGATTCAAACCCCAGCACCATGTTCAACTAAGTGTCAGAGCAACGAAAGCCACATGAAAAAATGAATAAAATTGATTCTCTCTCTTTCACTCTCTTTCTCTCTCTCTGTCCCTCTATCTTAAAAAAAAAATAACAAAATAACAAAGCCTCTTATCTGACTACTGTTTTGGTTTAGATATCAGGTGCAAGAAGGTGAAATGATCAGGTTATGAGAGCCTTCACCAGGTCAGTGAATTAGTCCCCTGATAGGGCTTAACTGGGTGGTGGCCCTAGGCAGGTGGGTGTGGCTGGGGGAGGTGGGTCACTGGGGGGCACTGCCTTTGGGGTTATACTGTGTCCCTGGTGAGTGAGAGTGCTCTCTCTGCTTCCTGGTTTCCGTGTTCTGAGCTACCTTCCTCTGCCACACACTTCTACCGCGATGTTCTGCCCGGGCAAGGGAGCAGCTGTCTGTGGCTTGAGACTTCGGAAACTGTGAGCGGAAATACTCTTCCTCGATTGTTTTTGCCAGGTCTTTTGGTCACAATGGCAAAAGAGTTGACTGAACCGACCCTTTGCACTCGTGTCTGATCTCTGCCTTTGCTCTCAGGTCAGCCACCTGAACCCCTGTGGCCACCTGAACCCTTTCTTGGTCTTTCTGTGATCTCTGTACATCTATAACATCCGCAGCTCACCTGTGCCTGGCTTGTGAAAGATGGTGGGGCGAGTTGCTACTGCCACCCCAGGAAGGTGGTATGCGGCTCAGGTTCAGGTCCATTGCTCAGGAGAGAGTTGTGGGAGGAGGCAGCAGCTCCTGAGTCACCGTCATTGGTGGAAACCATGTCTTGAAGGTAGCATCAGTTGTAAATCCTGGTGGGGGAACCAGGGTCCTCCCTGCTCGCCGTCATTAGAGGGGACCCCAGTCCCACAAGACTGGTGTTTAACTTAGACACACAAAGAGGCCAGCGATTTGAGCACACAGAGGAAAAAGACCCCGGGGGGACACAGTGAAGGGAAGGAGAGAAGCCTCAGAAGGAACCGAGCCTGCCCACACCTTGATCTCAGACTTCCAGCCTCTAGAACTGTGATCCAGTCCCCAGTCTGTGGCATTTTTTTATGGCAACCCTACCGAACTACCGCATTGACTAAACCCGGAGCCCTTCTCTCCTCCTTAGACCTGTCACTTTATTTGAGAGAAAGAAAGGATGAATTTTATTTTGTTTTTCATGTGGCTTTTGTTGCTCTGACACTCCATCATATGCGTGATGCTGGGGTTTGAACTCACATCCTTGTGCATGCCAGGCAAGCACCATAACCACTGAGCCATGGCTCCAGCCCCACTGTTGCTTTATTGTTTGTCCCAGACTACATTAGTATTTGAAATTATGTTTTTGTGTTCCGTTTACTACTTCTAGAATAACATCCCCATGAGGGCAGGGAATTAACTAATTATCAGTTATCTCTGTCTCTGAATTAGTGCCTAGTGCATAGTAGGTGCACAATAAAAAGGTGTTAAGAGCAAAGGACTGTGGGAGGGCTGGCAAGGGCGAGGTTTGCTGGGATGAAGGGTGGTGGAGAGCGCTGGAGGGAGGAAGGCTTCCCTAGAGGATGCCGCGTTTGAACTGTAGTCTCCGCAGACAGAGGAAGTAAAGTGTGCATCCTGGGAGGAGGAGAAGAAAGTCTCCAAGAAGAAAAGCAGCGAGCAAGGCAGGGTTCCAGGTGGGGCGGGTGACTGCAGAGAAGAAACTTCAGTGAGAACGTGGGGCCAGATTGTAAAAGGGTCTATCTAGTTCCTGCAAAAGTAGAAGGATGATTCAAATTCACCAAGCTGTTGGAAGGATAATTAAATCCTTCCTGTAACCATATGGGATATAGAAGTAAATACACTCTCTGAGTGGCACACATCTGTACGTTCATTGAGAGCTTCACACACGATAAATAGCTAGCAAATTGGTGTCCTTGTATAGTACACCAAGGAACTTTTCTTACCTTTATTGCTGACGACCCAGGAGGCGTTCAACGAGGGGATGGTGTGATTTTGGAAAACTTCAGTAAAAACATGAAGGAAGCAGCCGCAGAATCCTTCCAGGGGGGCCAAGTCCCAGGCTGCAAAAGCTGCGAGTGTTCTTGACCACGTTGAGGCAGGGTGCATTTGGAGAAAGGAACACTTCCACTGTCATTTGGACATGATGTGAGTGTGTCCCCAAGAGTCCCTGTGTTGGGTGTTTGGTCCCTTAATGTGGTGGTGCTGAGAGACGGGACCTATAAAGCTCTTAGGATCCTGGGTCACCTTAGGTCATTGGGCAGCTGGCCTCAGAAGTGATTAAGGTATCATTCATGTGACCTCTAAGCTGTTGTGAGAGTAAGTTGGTATAAGAGCCAACTCAACACCTAAATCATGTTCTCCTTTCCTGCTTTGAGACACACCCTCTTCCTCCCCTGCACCCAGCCACCATTAGGTCCTCATCAAAGCCCAAATCAATAGATTTGCCCAATCTTGGACTGTTAACCTCCAAAACCAAGCTAAATAAACCTCTTTTGTTTGTAAAGTAGCCCACCTTAGGTATTTCATTATAGTTATGAAAAACAGACAACTAGAATTCTCAAAGGTTATTTAAGCAGTAAAAGGATAGGTCTTAGTATCCAATTAGACATGAGGATTAAAGGAAAAGGAATCTGAGGGTGACGTGAAGTGCCTCACCCTTCACTGTGATGATCACATATGAGACAATATACCTGGTTTCTGTTTCCTGGATGGTTTCCCATACCATCTATGCCCCCTACTATAAAGAGCTTGAAGCCTTCAGTAACCTTGATCATTCTTATGTTTGCATAGCCTAAAGCTGTGCCTGGCCCATGTTAAATAATCAATATTTGTGGATGAACCAATGAATGGGTGGGATTGTTCTTTGACCTAGATACAGAACTCAGGAAAAGAAGAAGGAAAGAAGGCACAAAAAATAATGATCCAGGAAGAGATGGCTAAGGGCCATTTGGAACCTAGGAGAAAAGTGGGGATTTTGGCTGTGGATGCAGGAACCACTTTGGAGTCAGCAATGTGTTGTGGTGGGTGAGATCTCCCAAGCAGGATGGGAGACAAGAATGGAAATGTGGGGCGCACAAATGCACACAGAGGGCGGAGGGAAGAGATGGAACCAGTGTCCCAGGAAAACCACCAGGGTATCCTGTCCCAGGACCACAGGAGGAGGCAGTTCCAAGAAGGCAGTGACAAAGGATGACAAAACCCTTTGATGGTCATTTTGTGGTCCAAATGTTTAGTGCAGAGATGGGTTGGTGTGCTAGAGTAATGGACATGACTGGTTTCCAACATCAGATTGATATCTCTTGAGGAATTCCATGAACTATTATGAAAATTTAAAAATTAAATTTCATAAGCTCACAATTAAATATCTTTGTTAAAAATAAAGATAATAATCAAAACTTAATTTGCTCATTTTTTTTTTTACACTACATTGCCATACCCGATCGCACCTGCATTGTATAAATCCGACCTACCTATGTACTGTTACGCAGTGCTTCTCTCCTTGCCGATTCAGTAAACGCTTCCGGCCACAGCAAGAGTATTTACAGCAGAGCAATCGGCAAAAGGAATACATTAGGGCTCTTCTCCCTGGAGAGCTTCTTGTGAAACATTAACTGGCACACAACTGCCCAAAGGAAAAAGGCAAGACCCAGTACGTGTGTCATTAAGGTGGGGGACAAGGAGGTAAGACAGCTGGAACCTTGATAAAGCAGGGCTCGGAGGGGGTGCTGGGTAGGGCCCCCGTACCCAAGCACAGGGAAGGCCTATTGTACACAGATACGGCAGAAGTTCATCTGCCAGAGAACAACATAATGAGACTTTTCCCGTCATATACGCAGAGACTTTTTGATCCTCCGTTTAGTTCAGTTCCCTTAATAAATTTTTAAAAGAGGAAACTTAGAATTTCTCAATCTTTTAAAGCCCTACTTTTGATAAACACACAAAGCTCACATTCTTTAAACATAACATTCAAGCTTCAGATTAAATTAAGTATAATCACGCACCACACCACACACCACACACACACACACACACACACACGCAGCACTGTTTTTTTAAATTCTGCATGACTTCCCTCTTCTCCACCTCTGATCTTCCTCCTGTTCTCTGGCAAGTGTACGGCTTACCAGTGGAGAGCTGTAGAATTCAGTAGATTGAATGAGGGATGCCAAACAGGCCCATCTAAAAGGCCAGGTGCAATCAAGACCAAGGAAAGGCAGGAACTAAGCTGTTACCTCCTCAGTACTTTCCGTCAAACACCCTGCTCTGGAAGCATGCAACTCTACCTTTCACTCTGTGTCCTGGTCTGTTTTTTTACTCTTCCCATTAAGAATGGTTTTGTACAATTTCCTGATGATCTCTATAATTTTCATTCCTACAGTGACCGCTTCTTATTCCATGATATTAATAGAGCACGGCTTGCCAAACTCATTTCCTCACAGTTAGGTGCTTGGGCTGTTTCCAATTACTCCTTTTAATATGTGGCAGGGCTCAAAACATCTTTTTACAAATATGTTTGTTTCCTCGGAATTATTCCTTGGGACATTTTCCCCCAAGAGGTCTTACTGGGTCAAAGAGTACGATAATTTTTATGACTTGTCACATATTGCAAAATTGCTTTTAAAAGATATTGTTTTTCCAGTTCATGGTGCCATCAGTAAAATTTAGGGTGTCTGTTTCCCCAAAGTCCTGCCAACAAACAATTTTATCATTTTTTTAACCACTTCTCCTGTTGTGTCCTGATTACAGAAAAATCCATTTAGTGAAGGATATGGAATCAGAGGGGAAAAAAATCTCCTAATTAATGCTTTGTGCAGTAATATGTGGGCAATTTTAATACATATCATAAAGAGCTAAGAAACATTTTATCATTCAAGGAAGAAAATGGAAAAAATTTAGGGACAGGGATTGTTCTTTTAAAGAGTTAGAGATAAAAGAAAGAATTCATACGCAAGCCCATACCAAGGGAAAATGATGAGATGCATTGGAAAATAAGAATATAAACATTCCTATTATTTTCAGCACTTTATGAAGCAAAAGAATTGCTGGAATTACTGAAATTTGGAAATAGACCTGTAGAGTAAGCTTTGTTTTTATTTCTGTTAAGTATGTTAAATTAAACACACTATGTGAGGTATTATCTTTCTCCTTGGCTTGATATCTGTTTTCTTTCTCAATAGACATGATCCAAAATAAGAGCAATGAAAACACTATTGAGCTCACTATTTATACAGTGTTCCCCAAAGACCCTGTGTGGGCATCTCTGGCGTTGGTGACAGTCAATGGACGTATACAGCAAATTCTTTTAAGAAAACTGCTGTATTTGGACCATGTTATTTTTGGACATTTAAGAGATCTCCTTAAAGAGGCAGACTCATGTTTTGGGGTTCTACAGAGGGGCTCGAAAGACATGACCGGAATCACATGGCCACCAGATTGTTTCCCAGGTGGCCATCTCCTGTCCCTAGGGTAGAAAGATGTCTCTGCGGCCGCTTCGGTTGTGCTTCCCCTCTGGTTTCTTGTATCTCAGGTTTTATTCAGCACAGGAAGATCTCCTAACACACATTTATGCTCACTGACCAAGGGCCTCTCTTGACAGCAAGAGCCTGGGTCCACAAAAGCAAACGGGGGTGCAGTATTGAGGCACGTTTCATCCAGGCTTCCCAAGCCAAGAGGATGGCTTCAGCCCAAGACAGGAGTTGAGATCTCTTCATGGGGCAGAATCAAATTCCATTACCACTCATTTCTTTTCAAATAAGAACTTACTTGTTTTCTATTTTAGGCTACTCATTACCTCTACTTCTTTTCCTTTGGAAATTGACCCATCTTGGTGTCTGAGACCTAGTTCTCTGGTTCTTCTACCTCTACTAGAGGCTTCTCATCGGGAACCTTCTGTGACTCTCCTTCCTCCTTCCACTGTCTAGATAACAGTGTGTGCCAAAGCTTGAGCCTTCTTTCTTGTGGATTTCTCCAGGGGTCTCAATCATTCCCAGCTCTGGAATGAAACTCTTGAATCCACATTTTCTGTCCCATTCATCTCTCCCAAGCTCTGGTTCCATATCTCCCTCAAGTTGTCCGCTGGACATCCCCACCGTGACTTCTCCCTGGCTGTATGCTCTTTTCCTGCAGGTTCAAGAAATCATCTTCCTTCCCTGTGGGTTTAGGTCCACCCATTCTCTCAGCTTCAACTCTTCTCTTCATCACCCACGTGAGCCTCACACATCTTTGGCCCTTCTTGTACTCATATTTGAGCAGCAAGTTGTGCTGAATTTAAAAATGCCACCCACTGTCTTTGAGGGAACACAATCGTCCATCCATAACCCTCCTTGGACTTCTTGATCTCCTTCTCAGGTTCTCAGTGCCTCTCTTATCAACTGTGTTCTTGGTTGACCATGTTCCTTGTCTTCCCTGGTGTTTAAATCTGGCCTCATGAAGTGAATTTCATTTCCATCTACCCTCCATCGTGAACATCCCCATGGGATTGGTCTCCCTGTTTGAGGTATGTGCATTAATAGGGAATTTCATTTCCATCTATTCTCCATCGTGAGCATCCCCATGGGATTGGTCTCCCTCTTTGAGGTATATGCATTAATAGGGTGCTGGAACTCTCTTGTATGCGCTGGCAAGAGGCCATGCTAAATTTTCAGGAAGATTGTGAGCCATTGTTAAACAGACATTATTCAAAAATAAATTAAATAAGCATACAATTAAATAAGTTATATTTAAAAAGTTAATAGATACTTGGAATCCATAGCTTCCTAGCTATTTTACCATTATCTGTCTTCCTGAGAGCATCTGCCGTGTTTCTATGGTGGGAATGCACTAGCATGGAATTTAATGCCCACTTCTTCCCAACTCCCCAATCAATGATGTCATCCTGGTGACTTGAGACTCATCACATTAAGATTATTTATACCATGGGAATTGGCAAGTGCAACATATGGGGGCTTCCCTGTCCCCCAGACGAGGGCTGTTGAACATTTGCCAGCATACAGTATATCATGCCTGCCTTGAACAGATACTCCTCAACTTATAATGGGCACACATCCCAAAAAATCCATCATAAGTTGAAAAGATCTTAAGCCGAAAGGTGTTTGTACATTCAACCTACCAAGCATCACAACTTAGCCTCGCCTACACTGGATGTAGTTGGAACACTTGCATTATTAACCTACAGTTGGGTAAAATCATCTTACACAAATCCTTTTAAATAACAAAGGATTGAATATCTCATGGAATTTTTTGGATATTGTACTGAAAGTGAAAACACAGCCCCATCATGAAGTCAAAAACTCAAAGATTGTCAGCATAAGCTGGGGACTATCTGTGTGTTCCTTCCACTGGGTCTTTGTTCTATTACGAATCTTCACCTTTTCCCTAGATGTCAAGTCTTTGCTGATCTGCTAGCAACCAGTTAAGCTCTCCTTCTCCATGACATTTCCCTAACAATATTCACTTTCATTTACTTGTTTTCTATCCACTTCTATGCTGCTCTTTGTATCCAGAACCATAACAGAAAGTTTTCCATTAATTAGTTTTAGCCAGTTAATTCAGTCTCTCATCATTTCAGCATGTTCCTTAGCGTCTAGCGGATGCTCTGCTCTGTGCTAGTTTCAGTTCTGGCCCAAATTATTCATTGCTCTTTAATTTATTTGTCTGGTTTCTGCTAATAGACTCTTAGACCATGGAAGCCATTAATCACTTTATTTTGACATAACTTTGGGACCTTAGCAATGCTGAGCTCCTAACAGGGGAGCAACACGTCTTTGTAAATTGATATAACACCCCATAAGTCCTGGGTGCTCAGGGAATAGTGACAGTGACTATTGCTGAATTTCAGAAAAATGCCTTTTTCAAGTTTCAACACCAAATCTGATCAGGGAGGAAGAGAAACTAGGAAATGCACTGGAGATTTGAGTCCAGTCCCACGAGGCCAGGGCACACCATTCACCCATTCCTTTCTGCAGGCTCCATACACGTGCGGCATGATTTGTCCTGCCCCCCAACCTGGTTACTGTGCTGATCAAGAGAGAAAAGTATACTAAGGGCTCTGTAAAGTGTCCTTCTAATGAACAGACTAACAACCCCCGAAGTACCCCCTCCACCATGTTCCTTCAGTCATCTGGAAGGGATAATTTAGATCTTTCCAATTGCATGCAATCCCCATCCTTTTTTTTTTCCTGAAATAAGGAAGCGGAGATACGGGAACCGATACCCAAAATGAAACTAGAAAGAGCAGAAGCCTGGGCACATGGCACTTACTGGCATCGAGTAGTTACAGTGTTATCTTTGAAGCATATTGGTGTCCAAAAGACCTTCCAAAAACACCACCCACATATCTGCTTACCTTTGATGCCTTCAACTATCCAGTAAGAGCATTAGGACAATGTAATTACTACTCCTGTTTTGTCGACAAGGAAACTGAGGTTGAGAGAGGTTTAATGACATTCTCCAACTCACCCAGTGGCAGTTGGAAGAGAATCCAGGCTCTCTGTCTCAGGCCAGGTCCTCTACCTCGTTCTAGACCATTCAGCAGCACTATTCACACCCTTTGATGCTTTTAATGACATTTCCGTACAACTACCTATTTTGACACAGCGAGAGGAATCTGCTGGGGAGCCATGGGGTTCAATTGAAGGCGAAAACCTTGTGCATCTCAAACAACCACTTGGTATCTGGAGGCTGATGCATCTGTCAAAGGATGGCCTTCCAGAAGATGAAAGAAGAGAGAAGATGAGATGTTCCTTTAAACATTTAGATGCCACATGAACGCAGGACATTGTTGAAAATAACAATAGTTCTGTCCCTTTTGAAAGAGGCTCCTAGAGAAGTTGGTGTCATGAAAGCCATTCCCATGCAGCATATCTGGACTCTGTCCCTTTGGTTTCCCCTGACTTTCCTGGCTGCATTGTCTACAAAAATGCTGTTGAGCAAGACACACAGTTGTCCTCCCTCCTGTTCAGTGCCAAAAGGAGTTCTGACAGTCAGTCTGGAAACCTTTCATCACGAGACAAAAGAGATCTGCCCTGAGTTGGTAATGGTGTAGAACTATGAAGTCAAGCCCCATCTGTCCATCTCTGACCTTGAAAAGATGTCAACTTGTCACTGGTATGCCCGTCACAAGCAGAAGCACCTGGTTCTTTGTTGTGGGGGCCTGTTGATGATAATATGACTTTGTAGTGTCTTACTCAAGAGCTGGAGGAGCATGAAAGACAGGCATTCATGTGTCTCCAGTGGAGACTGGAGGCAGGAAGGCTTTGGGTCTTGAGTGGGTCCATTCTTATCTACTCAAGAGCACAGCAGACTGAGGAAGAACCTTTGATTGAGGCTCAGTGACAGGTTTACAAAATGGGGATAATTAAAATAAGTTCTGTTTGTTGCTGCAAGCTACTAATGTCCCTTTAGCCTTGGCATTTTTGTGGGTAGAACTTCCTCCCAGTTCCCCTTCTGCAGTTTCAGCCATCTGTTGCTCCTCAAGGGGAGGTTGGGAAAGAATCAGAATTATTATGTCAGGATGTGAAGGGAAAGGAAGTTTCTTGTATCCAAAATAGAATTTTGCAGCAAGAATAGAATAGAATAGAATTTTGCTCCAAGTCTTGAAATCCAGACTTGAAGGAGAGGAAGAGGGATTTAAAAACTCTTTGACATGTTAAAATCCAAGTCTGGAAGACTGAAATCCAATTTTTTTTCTTAATTATGAACAAGACGGACTTCAGCCAATGCCAAGCAGGCCTTGAGGCTCTTTACTTCAGGGCAGGGAGGAAATATCAAATCTGGACCTAGAATTATGGATGTAGAGAAGGAAAATATCTGGATAGGATCAGGGACCTTGCTGAGATACCTGTTCCATGGTGCCAACAGAATCATCCAGGTCATCAGGGAAAACTCAAAATATCATGACTAGGGTCATTTACCCCAGGTATATTAAAGGAAGGCTTCTGGACTGTGGGAGAAACCATGCTCTTGGACACTTCCAAAATGGTGTGGGAAAATTGGCAGTAGGGAACGCAAGAGAATAAGCCACAGTACTAATATCTCCTCTCATGGTCGCAGTCCCAAAGGTGATAGTGGTGGTGGTGGTGGGGACTGTTTAGGAGAACTGAGGGAAACACAGTTGAGTACTCTGGGGGAAGACGATTTCATGGGCTGTCCCCACACCAGCTTGGGTAAGAAATAAAAATTAAGCAGGTCAGCCCTCCTCAGCTGTCTTTAACACTAGTTCAACAGAAATGCCATTGGATGCCATGAAGGGACAGAAAATATGGCTAGGGAAAAATATGGCCAGGGGAGCTTTCCAGGAGGAGGCTCAGAGATGATTTCTCCTGTCTTTTTAATTGAACCCAAGACTTCTTGCATGCTAAGAAAGTGCCCTAATTCTGATCTACACCCCTAGTTCACTGACTCTTTAAAATCCTGAAATTCCTACCTTTCATTCAAATCCTTGGCTGCAATACTGGAAAGTAGCAAGGTAACAAAGGATGGAAATTTGAGCTATCCTAAAGAGACTATTAGGACAAGCTGTCCTAAAGGGAATCAGACTTCGAAAACATTGACTAAATGTTTACATTGAAAAGAGATAGTGTAAATTGGTAGAAGTCTGAACTATTGTTAATTGACGGGTCTTAGTAGCTCCTATTGCCCACCAGGTTGGGGGGTCTCATGGGAACAGCAGACGAAGTTGTAGAGAGCATAAAAAATAATTTCTTAGCATTTTTAAGTAGTAACATGAATAAATTTGTGACCTCAAATATTGTATTTGTGTCCATTCTTCTTCAGCAAACATTTCAGATAAGGATTCTACCCTCCTGCAAACTTCTCTGAAAAGTGAAAATTTACCCATATTGTTATGGTTGATGTTGTACCAGGCTGAAATGGAGAAATTGGTTGGTCTGAGGTTTCCTTTTTCCTTTAGCTGGCAAAGGATGCCCAAGTTGACTGAAATTCCTCACTATTCATATTGCCTCACGGGTGGAAGAGAGGGAGATCTCAACACCCCTTTATCACAGTTCTTGTAGTCTACAAAGGAGGAGAATCCCATGAGCATGCCCTCTGCCCATCCTTTTATCTGCTCTTCCCTGATTTGCTTGGTTAGGACTCAGGAGATTTGAGAGTCAACCTTTTACCAGCTGAGGACATCCCTTTGCCTTAAGGAACTAGGGTTCTGTAAAGTCTGTGATTCCTTTACTTCCTGTTTCCCTAGGTACTTCCTGTTTCTACTCAGCACTTCCTCTGGGAAGGTCTTTGATTCTCCTGTCCCATCCCTACAGCTGGGTAGGTGGTAGTTACTACAGTGGGAGTGACACAGTTGGTACTCAGTTTAGATTGTTGAACTAATTTGTTGAGAAACAAAGAGACTGACAGAGGGTACAGGGAGGTGGGTTGGAGGAGAAAGGGAAAATGAGAGGCAATGGCCGATCTGTAACTTCTCTTTGCCTATTTCTAGCTAAGTTCTCTGATCTAGGGCAAGCTACCTTCCAGTCCCCAGGAAGAAGAGAACACTCCTGTTATAGCATGTAATATACAATAGATGTATGCAAAAGCACGTGTAATAAATATGTTTGACTACATAATCATTTCCATTCACCTCTAGAGGGCACAGGCTAAGGGCACCCATTCTCTCATGGTGCTCCTCCTACTTCTGTAGCCCAGCTGCTGTGTCTCTACTCCCACGGACTTCCTCATAAGCTATTGGAAAAGGAAAAATCAATTGTGCAGGTGTGGCTTTTAGTGTAGTCTTGGTGTCACCCACTTGGGCAGGTGACTTTGTTAGGGGATTTCTGGCAAGAGGGCTGATAGGGGAGCAGCAGGGACATTGTGGAGTTGGGATTACCTAGCTCCACTGAAATCGAGGCTGACATATGAATTTTGAGTCCAGTTGTCTGGTGCCACTGCGAGACTTTCTCAGAAGCTGCTATGGCATCTTTCATGAATGGAACACCAGGTTGGAATTCTGTAACTCTGCCCTGCTTCCAATACTGGCACTTCAGTGATAGCTGGGAGGCAGGCCATGGGGATAGGTGAGAGATGTCAACCTGTCTTGGCTCACTATGCCAGGAGATTCTGGGGCTGGGGAGGGTCAAGCAGGTCTCCTACTCTTCTGCTTTAGGTGTTGAGTTTCCGTAGAAGATTCTGTTTGAACATGCTTTCTAGAATCAAAATCAACCAACAAGTTTCAAAGCCACAGATTCACATCACCTCTAAAATTCCCTTCCATCTTTGACATGGTACAACTTTACATACGACTCTGCTGCGTCAGTCACAGGGGACAGAACAGACCTTCTGGAGACCATTGCAGTGCCGTGTGGGTCTTGTCAGCTATTTTGACCTCTGAGCTCCAAAGTATTTTCTTACTGAACGACTTTTCCATTTCCCCAAAGTGGCATGCCTGCTATGGGGAGGTTAAAATCTCAGGGCTGGCTAAAGGAAAAGCAACCTGTCTACCCTCTCTCCTTGCTGGGCCCTGACGAAGCTTCTAGAAAGATCTAGGGTAATTTCCTGACATGGTTGCTCACCATGAGCTTCCACAAGCAGCTGGCAATGGTCTAAGATATAGAGGTGGGAAGACTGAGTCCTCAACTAGTTGACGGCTGCACAGGAAAGCCTGGGGCTGAACAGTTTGGGTTTGGTCCTTAGGCCTGGGATTAAAGGGACAGTTTATTGTCACCACAGTATTCATGGTGGAGTGATATTACCATGAGGTCTTACCAAGAATCAAGCTAAGTATCCAGAGTGACGGGGTTTAATGTTAGATTTCGAATTGCATTTTTTTGGTAAAATGGAAAGATCTTTCAGATTTTGTGTATTAATACATACAAAACTTTCGAACATGACTTTTGCATAGCTTGATAAATATTAGTAACCTAATATTAGTAACCTATCCTCCAGCCTAACAAGCTGCTGCCTGGGTTGATGAAGTATGATAAGGGACCAGCAAACATCACTGTTGACTTGGAAGGCTGAGTTAAAATGATCCACAGGTACAGGCGTCCACAAACTTAAAGTGCTTTCTTTATAATCAACCCATATTCCTCTTGGCCTAATAAATGAGAATTTGAATAAATATTTACTCTATCGATTAATTTACGTGAGACAGGAACCATGGAGCTTTAAAATATGGTCCTCAAGCAAATATTTTAGGAAGGGCCCCTTGCCCTTAATTCATGTCAAAATATACTCAAGAAATGATCCTACCCTATCTCTTGCCAAAATGCAGGGGCCGCCATGAAAATATTTATGCCCCCTGGGAGTGTCTGCCAAAGCGTGCAGTTGTCTTTGCTGGGGAGTGAGAATACCGCAGCCCCTCCATGTCGCCAGTTCTGGTTGAGACAGACGGGCCTGTCTTCTGCCTCAGAGACTCCTGGGTCTCAGCCAGAGCCTGGGGTGAGCTGGGGAGTGAGGGTGGGGTGGGGCGAGACTGCTTGGGCCTGGAAGATGAATGGTTTCATCAGTTTGACAGAGGAGGAGGGAGATGGGCCTTGGGGCTTGCAAAACATCACATCTTGGCAAAAATACTTTGAAAAACAGGAGATTCCTGGAAAGCAATAATGCTGACAGTGGAGAGCGGGTGCGGGGCCTGCCAACATGCAGAGCAGGGCTCCGGTTCAGATGCAGAAGAGGTGCTGAGTCTGAGAACAGGCTGGACTCTCCCGCTCTCCGGCTGTGGGGCTGTTTTGGCCGCAGGAACGGCCTCTAGCATCCCCACATCTGTTTGGGGGAAACTTGCCTTTGCTTGGGTCAGCACAGGATTTGGGCCTCTCTCAGCCCTGAGCACACCTGGCTTGCCCCTGAATTTGGTGCTCGTACAGACTGCGCCTCCACTCCTGGGCTCCCCTCTGCCTGCTCTCAGCCTGATTTTCTTCTAGGCTCAGCTCAATCACCACCTTCCTAAGTCTTTGTCATCCAGGCCTCTGGTCTGACCTTTCTCTGTTAATTACTAAAAGTGAGATAGACATCTTTAGGGGCAAATTCTTACATTACTATACCTCCAAAGTGTCCTTTCTTTTGTTTCATCTAAATCTTCTTGGAGAAACATGAAAAATCAACCATAATCTCCAAGAGCATGAAGATACTCTCAAGCTTTTCTTTTAGGTTCCTACAGAAAACTTTGACTCATTATATCATTGAACTGAGCATGCTCAGAAACATTCGTGTCTATCATCTTTGCGACCTTGAACTGAGCGTGCCCAGAGCGGTCAGGTCTGCCATCTTTAAGCATTCCTGTCTGCTGCTTTTACTATGTGGTCTATGACTTTCAGCTCTGCATACCCAAGAATGTATCCGCCATCTCTTGTTCTTGTACTACATAACCCTAAACTGAGCATGCTCAGAAATATACATCCTAAACAGCATGCTCAGGAGTGTTCCTGGCCTTAAAGTGAGTATATATAGGCTCCTAGAATAAAACACCTGTGTGGGCTTTGTTCAGGGGAAGCATGGCCTTGCAGGTAGCTGCAGAGTCTCACCATGGCAGGTAAAGCATCTCCGTTCTTTCATCTTCTGGTTGTGCTCACTGGCTTTGCAATCACTTGCCAAAAGCTAACCTACTGGTTCTGCTGCATAACCTGTCCCACGTGTTGCTCCGTCTTGTAGTATTTGCCGCAAACTGTGGTGCTTCTGCTCCAGGTAGGTGTCTGCTCCAGATGTAGGTGTCTTTTTCTTTTTAGAGTAGATTTTGTGAATTTTTTTTCTCATCCATTGTGAGGATCAAAATAATTCTCTTCAAATAGCTGCATGAAGCCTCTAGCAGGCTCAGGTTGGTTTCTTGGCCATGTTCACCTGGGGCCCTCCATGTGGCCTCCTCTATGGAATGAAATCACAAGTCCTTAGAGCCAGGCTGGAAGGAGTGCTGGGTGGCCCTATAGTAACCAGACACTGTGGGCACTAAGTGACATCCGTTGCCTGTGGTATGTGTGATTCCTTTGTGAAAGATTCTCTAAAGTCTGGGGCCATAGCTACAAGCCAGAGTTGCCAGTGTGCACGCAGAGTGAGAGGCGCTTTGTGACCCCTGAGAACAAGGGAGACAGGGCGCCACGAGGCGAGGAAGGGACTGCCAGCTAGTCACTTCAAACACTCCCTTCCATGAGCTGTCCACCAGAATTGCAAACTGGCTTTATTAGACCTTCTCTTGTCTCCAACTCACTCCAGCTTGCAAGGAATGTGGTAAGGGACAGCCTGATGAGGAGGCAGGGAGCAGGAGGGTAGGACTTTGGTTGTACACATGCTGCATGACTATTAGGGACCAAATCATATCTCCCTCCAAATTCATAGGTCAAATTCAACCTGCTGTGCCTCAGCATGTGACAGTATTTAGAGACAGTGTCTTTAAAGAGTTGATTAGGATGAAATAAGGCAGTTAGTGTAAAAATAAGAAAAAAGAATAATGATGGTACGGGTGTAAATTCAGGCGGAGATGTTTTATTGGATTTGTTGCTCTCGCCAATTTCACCTGCGCCGCCATAATGAGGGCAGGCCGTCAGCGGAAATGGGCCCTATGCAGGGAGAATGGCATGCAGGGAAAATGGTGCTGGACCTTCCCAGGCAGCTGGTTTTGTTGGTTAACTGGGAGGAGTTGATGGGGTTGATCTTTCAGAGATTGGCTGGTGGATCCATCAATCCATTGGAGCTTGTCTGCCAGCATCTTGATTGGCTGCTCTTTTCGAGGGCAAGCTGCCCCTTGCCTTGCCCCTTAGCCAGCGGGCATGGCCTCAGTGTCTTGACTGAAGCCATCCCCCCAGCCAGCCTAACAGGGTGGGCTCTCATCCAGTCTGACTGGTGTCCTTCTAAGAAGAGATTAGGGCACAGACATACAGAAGGATGACCGTGTATAGATACTAGAAGAAGCCATCTCCAAGCAAGAGGTCTCAGGAAGAAACCAATCCTGTGGATCCTTGATCTTGAACTTCTAGCCTGTAGAACTGTGAAAAAATAAGCTTTTGCTATTAAGCTGACTGGTCTGTGGTAGTTCGTTACCATGTCCCTAACCAACCCAAACAGTGACAGACACATGTATCAATGTGAATCATCCTGAGTTGCCTTAAATTCATCACATCTCCAAAGTTTGTAAGGATCCAAGTGCAATTCACTAAGCTTCCCACTTTTTCTCACTCTCTCCAGGAATCTGGAGCTATGAGAATTCCAAAAGGAAGCACACCGACCATGCTTTACAATCCAATGTGGGGACACAAGGTCAGGGTATCCTCATTCCATGTGCCCTTTATGGAAACAGAGGCTAGGGTGGGCTTGGCCCTGGGTGGTGCTGTTCTCCTGAGGAGGTGAACTTGGTGATGGGGAAGAAAGGTGTTTAAAGACGTCAGTCCCTGAGCTGGCTCCACTGAGGCAGAGGGAAGGGCTGCAGCAGACCTGGGGACACGGTTGCTTTTCATTGACTTCTACTAAGTTTCCTGGGGCTTAGGAGGACCAGGCATTGTGGCACCATTCAGAAGGTCAAAGAGGGCGGCTGCGAGCCTTGAAGGGATTTCTCTCCCCATCTGTTCCCTCTGAAGGATTCCAGCCTGGAGCACGCTCAAGAGGGAACAGTTTGTGGCCCTAGTATGACACTGGAGGTTCTTGTATAATTTGCAAAGATTGAGGCAATTTATTTTAATTGAAAACCTCTAGATGCATTTCCGGCAGTGATGTTCCCCAGATGACCCCCCGGGCAGACTGGAAGCTAAACAAGAGAATCGTGTGTGTTTTAGAAAATGTGATGATTCCCATCTCAGACAAGCTCCCCTCAGCCCTTCAGCCCCTCCCCAGTCCTGCATCTGCTAATGCGCAGATGAAAGGCTCCGGGAGACTTGGAACTACAGAAACTGTCAATGCTAAAAGGCTGCCTTTTGGTCTTAAAAGGTGTCCTTGAAATTACTCCCAGGTTTTGGCCTCAGCTGACTTTGCAGGCAAATCTAATTGGCCCGGTTTAGAATGCAGCTGTGAGGATTTTGAAGCTGCCTTTGAAAGTTAACTGCTGGTGAGCAATCCCAACAAGGACACACATGGTGACACCCACCAGAGTACCAGAGAAAGAATAAAGGGATGCCTTCCGGAAAATGCTGTTTTCAGGTAGCCCCGGTGGAACAGGACCCTGGAACTGATTCATAGATAATGGGGCTGGATCCACCGTTCCCTCCCCAGCTCTCCCTTCCTTTGTGAGACTAATGGCCTGATCTGCAGATGGCTGTTGGGCTATGGGTGATGGGTGTTGTCTCTGGCCAGGAGCGCAGAAAGCTAATAGACTCCCAGAGGACCTGACCCCTGGCCTGAGCCTCATTAGCGTCTTGAGGCTTTCTAACCAGCAAGTCAAGTCCTTGAGATCTGCAATGCGCAGAGATCTGCTAATGACATCTCATTCCACATGCCCACTAGGTGGTCCTGTCACACCTGAGCTTCAAAGTGGCCAAATCCAGGCATGTATTCTCTTCCTGCAGGCTCTTAGCTGCTTTACTCCCGCCCTCCTTGTTTCTGCCACCCCCCTCTGCCATCTCCTGGTCTCCCTTCACACACACTCTCTCCATTCTAGACCCAGCCCCTCCAAGCTCTTTCTGCCCTCACAGGTCTGTTCCTAATCCTCCCAGCTCATCCCATCTCTACTTCTCCTGGGGGAAATCTCTGCAGCCTCCTAACTGGTTTCTATATCTTCAGTTTCTCTTCCTTCTAATCTGCTGGTTCTTGAATTTCAGCAATGAAAGCGGAATTCTGGGATGTCCTAAATTTAGTTGCAAGTATTGGGAGATGGAAGGAGGAAGAGATAAGGGGAAGTTTATCAGTTAACAGCTTCCGGGGAAAGCAAAACAAAACAAAACACTGTTTCACATTCCGAGATAGAGGTTGGAGTCCTATCACGGCCAACCAGTAGGGACACTGCACCCAATTAAATATAAACTTTCCATACCGCCCTCAACCAGTTCAGAAGCCACAGATCAGTCCCAAAGCCTCCCCTGCTTCCAGTTACCCTGCCCCTCTTGCCTATAACTAATGTAGGTTCAACGGAAACAACTTGGGTTTACCTTCCCCAGAGTTTCTTTTTTTGTTTGTTTGTTTTTAAAGAGAGAAAGGGAGAATGAGAGAGAGAGAGAGAGAGAGAGAATCAGTTTTATTTAGTTTTTCATGTGACTTTCATTGGTCTGACACTTCCTTGTGTACATGATGCTGGGGTTTGAACCTGCATCCCTGTGCAAGTGAGGCAAGCGCCGAACCCGCTCCAGACTCCTTCCCCAAAGTTTATATAAATGTTCTTAGCTCAAGGTATGGCAGATATTTCTCCAACTGCTACCTAGCCTTGCTGTTGGTAGTTTACAGAAACAGTAAAAGCTCAATAAATTCTTTACTTTAGAGATATTTTGGGTACATTAAAATCTGGGAGGTTGTTAAGATGTAGATTCCTGGGTCCCATCCCCAGAGCTCTGGACTGTGGATCTGGGGGTGGACTGAGAACCCACATTTTGACATGCTCCTGGGGGATCCATCCCCGTTGTTGGGACACCACATTTTCAGGAGCTTTGCTGTCATGTTTCCTGGCCACTGTGGCCAGGAAGCCTTCCCATGGTGCAGAGGTAGTGGATCTCTCTTCAGTTCGAAAGTTACTGTTGGGGCTCAGACAGGGATACCCTCAGATATGGCATGTTTTCACATGTCAAGCATTTGGCCTTACGGAGAAGCTTAGACCACGTTTGTCCACTTAAGTATATGAAGAGAGACTCTCTGGAGCTCCTAGTCTGCATGAAGACCAGACCGCAGAAGGGACCACGATTGCTCTCTGTTCCCACCCTGAAATCCCATTCTCCATCCTGAGAAGACTTGAATATAACCACTCCATGACAGACTTCCAAGACAACGTCTGCCCCTTGGGGTCATTCAAATTCCAAAGAGACTGTCTCTGCCACCATTTATTCCCCCGAGGATCGATTACAAGCCCTCTGAATTATCTGCGTTCCCCGTTCTCCCCCATAGGAAAAGGGGCAGGTAAGTTTCGGATATTGTTAACATCAATAATCTCACTCCTGTGATCCCCCATTAAATCCATGGCACTTTATTCTTCTGGACTTTTGGAGGCTGGAGGGGTAATTTTCCTGGGCCCCTACAATGCTAAAGGCCTCCTGGAGCCTGGAGTGCACCTTCTGAGCTGGGCTCTGGTGCCTTGCGTGTTTCAAGTTCAAGAAACAGTTCAAGCTTCACGTCACACAATTCCTGCTAATCACATTTCTAATGTGCTTTTCAAACAGGGTCAATTGAAATAACTGCTTCACTGATACAGAGTCAGCATCCTATACTAAATTCTAGTTTATATAAATGGTGCCAGGGTCCAAAGCTTTTTTTCTTTTCTCGTTTTAAATTATTCAGGATACTTACATAAAGTTAAGAAAGCACAATTATTTATCGTTCTTTAGGAAAAGAGTAGTATCGACATTTTTCAGTATTATGTGGACAAACTTTGGCCCAGTTCTTGAGATACCGGCGATTCAGGAGATGTCTGGTTTGGGGGACATGGGCTAACTGACCATGGCTACGTGGTATAATAGTTAACTTTATGTATCAAGCTGACTGTTCACAGGGTGCCCAGATTATGCAATATTTCTCAGAGTATCTGTGAGGGTGTTTGGGGATGAAATTAGTGTTTGGATCTGTGGACTTGGATTACTCTCCCCAGTTTTCTGAGGCAGAACAAGTGGCAGGAAAATGGGGCGTTCACCCCGTTTTGCTTGCTGTCTGCCTTCTTGAGCTCATCCCACCTCCTCTGATCTTGGACCGGAGTTTACACCATCAGCTTCCCTGATCCTCAGGGTCACTGTGAGGGAAGCTAATGATGGGGAAGAGAGGAGTGGCGCCCCTGGAGGCACTGGGTATCTCTCTGGATTGGAGGATGATCAGCCGCCAGTGTCTGGGGACAGAACCAACTGGCAGTGAGGAATAGCAAGGTGGTGGCAGTGAGCTGGGTAGGAGAGGAGGGCTTTGGAGAAGGAGTTAAACCTTCTCTTCTCCTGTGAATGCTCAGATTATGATAGATCACTAGGTGGGTCATAACTGTTAACCCTAAGGAAGTGCATGTCCCGTAACTGCCCTCTTGACTTGTATTTTCTCCTCCAGGTGGAATGTGTTCCTCATGAAAGCTAGAGTGAATGTTCTGGAGCACAGATCTTACTGTCAGGCCTTGCTGTGATCACCTCCCTCTGACTCTCCACTGCCCATAGGAAGAGTCCTGTCCCATTGGCTTGACCCGTAAGCAGCCCTTTACGACCTGGCCCTCCAGCTTCCCCACTGCTCATGTCCCTCACAAATGCCTGTCTCCTAAATGCTACAGCCACGCAGAAGTATTTGTTCTGATCTTTTGATGCCTTCATGACTGCATATAGTTTCTCCCTCTGTTTGGAATGTCTTTCCTCCTTCTTTGCAAACCTCCTTTTATCCTTTAGGACTCAACTAAAATAGAGATATGACTTTTCCACTTCCTTCAGACAAATTAACATGCTTTCTTTTGGCTCCCATGGTATTCCCCAGGTGCTTTTATTTAAGCTCATTGCAGAGTTCTGTAAATATCTACACATGCATTGCTTCTCCCATGAGTTAGCACCTACTTGGTAATCCAGACTCTGCACAACATCATTCCTTCAAGTTCTAAGTCTTCATTTTATCTTTTGCTAGGCTTTTTGTAGACCTAAATCTTTCCTTCAGAGCTCTCATCTCAGTTGGAATTGCATGTTAATATCATGCATGGTGGTGCATGCCTGTAATCCCAGCAGCTCAGGAGGCTGAGGCAGGAGGATGGCAAGTTTAAAGCCAACCTCAGCAATTTAGCAAGACCCTAAGCAATTTAGAGAGACCCTGTCTCAAAATAGCAAATAAAAATGGTGGGGCATGTGGATCAGTGGTTGAGCACCTCTGGGTTCAATCCCTGGTACCGAAACAAAACAAAATAAAATCGCATGTTAATGAGTGAGATAGTCTGATGTCCTCTCCGCTTGGCTGTAGGCATGAAGGACAAAGACTAGATTCATCACTGAATCCTCAGGATAGCACAGGATGCTTGGCACAAGTAAGAGCTCAGTAAATCTTCTCGGAATGAATGCATGGTTTAAAACCCTCTCTTTTCAGGACTAAGGGGTTAAGAAAATCCATTCTTTTGGAGCTTCCTTCTTCATTAAATAGAGTTCTTTTAGTTACATCAAAAAATCTTAAGTTTAAGATGAGTGGAATTTATTGGAATACAACTTGGCAAATCATGTATTTTAGAGAAGAGTTGAACAACTCAGGAGAGATAAATGCCTGGGCTGCTTTAGTGATGCCAATCTCAGGAGTTAATAAGCATGTCTCATGGAACTTTGCTATGAAGGTGGTTAGTTCTCATTTCATGGTCTGTGTTGCTCTCATTCAAATTCCAAATTTCCAGAAGAGAGAAGCTGATTGGCTCATTTAGATTAGGGATTTGTCCCTATCCCGTCAGCCCTAGGGAGGCAGCTTACTGCAATGGCTGCCAAGTGTTCCTTCCTGTGGATCACAGAGGGAAAGGAATTAATGCAATCAAAAGATGCAGAGTCACTCAGTAAGGTGCACAGCTCCTTCCCTTGACTTATATCTAATATTCTTTCTTCTTCCTTCCTTCTATTTTTTAGAGAGAGAAGCAGTTTTATTTGGTTTTTCATCTGGTTTTCATTGCTTTGACACTTAGTTGTGTATGTGGTGCTGGGGTTTGAACCGAGGTCCTCATGCATGCCAGGCAAATCACTATACCACTATACCACTAAAAGGAGCCACCTCTCCAGCTCCTTTTCTCTTCTTTACAGCATATAGAACAGTGGAGTCCATGGAGTCCACAGGTGACCAGCAGGGAACGGTCATGAAGTAAGGAATCACTGCCACTTGGAGTGTGAGAGCATTCTGAAAATGCACCTTTAGCATCACCCTCTGCACTAGTTAAGGTGACACAAGCTGCTGGAAAGCCAAAACTAAGAATGAATTAGGGCTCAAACATAATACACATTTGTTTATTTCTTTCTCTCCGAAAAACCCAAATGTATTCCTGAATTCCTGATCTGCTGGTGCCTCTCTTCCAGGAAGTGACTCAGGGATCCAGCCTCCTTTCAAGTTGTGGGTTTTCTGCGGTCACTAGCAGAAGCTGCCAGGGCCACTGCCTTCATGTGCATTATTGGCAGAAAGTCTGTGAAGGGGCAAGAACAAAGGGGATCAGACCTGGAGGGAATCCTCAGCTCTTCTGCTCACGCGCCACACCTAATTCCAAGGGAGACGAAGAAATGGAGTTAATCTGAGTCCAGGGAGGATAGGAGTCAAGCAGGGTGAATGGCCAGCCTGTCTACAGACTGTTCACTGGACACGCCTTTAGCCACTTCTTCTGGGCAGTGGGTGAATCCACTTGTGTCTGTGCTCTGTCCTGTGTCACTCAAGGGCAGACTTGTATGCTTGGAATGCAGGAGAGTGCAGGGCAGGCCGAGAGTGGATCTTCCGGGGACTTGTTCTGCTATATGATGATTTCCCTGCTCTGGACACTTCCCCGGAATCCGTAAGTTCAAGACCCCACATGTTCCACTGATATTATATGACCTGCCCTGACCACACTTGGTTGGTGAGGGTTAGACACATGACCAACCAATCCTTTCATCTTGGAGTTTGAAATTTGATCGAGAAGTCAGATCTTAGATGTTAGCTGTGAAGTCATCTTCAGAGGTGTCTCATGGAAGAAGACCCTCCACCCCGCTAAAGGAGACATACTCTGGAGCTGTGGCTTTGGTCTTCTGGAGGCCAGTGGTGCCTGGCTTCCTTTGCTGGGGGATTCTGTATGACCAAATTATTTTGTTTTTACATTGGTGGCCATTTCTTGAAACCAAAGTAAATTTTAGTTAATAAATGGTAAATTAATGGTTTGACCTTGGGCAAATCACTGTAACAACCACAGATTTTTCATTTATAAAACAAGGATCATTTTTTCTACCCTGCCTACCTCTTGGGACAGTTGCAAGAGTTAAATGGAATAAAGGACATGAAGTGCTTCAAAAGCAGTGAAAAAATCCATACGAACGTTAAGCAGAGCAATTTATCTACAGCAAGGCGAGTTCTAAGAGCTTTCTCCAAGTATAAAATAGGTTTTCTTTCTTTCTTTTTTACTTTAATTGCTTGTGGTCAATTCCTCTCAAGTTCAGGAAGCCTCCAGAGTTAGCGGTTTACTTTACTTTTCTTTTTTTGCTATATATTTAATATATTGATTATATTTGACAGTGAAATTACTCATTACGGTGTTGCCTTTGCCAAACCAAGTCTAATTTTTGTATTATTACTGCTCTTGGGGTCATGTTCAGCCACTCTGTTGGAGTGTCTGAATTGAGCTGTTGTTCTCAATCACTTCATACCCAAAATCCTCTTTTTGAAACATATTTCATACCCTCTTACTTTTCTGGAATAAAATCATATTAGTTTGCTAGGGCTGCCATAACAAAGTACCATAGCCTGGGTATATTAAACAACAAAAGTGTATATTGTCCCATAGTCCTGGAGGTCAGATTCCAACTTCAAGGTGTGGACAGGGCTGGTTTTTTCTGAGTGCTGTGGGGAGAAGCTGTTCCAGGCCCCTGTCCTTGGCTTGCAGATGGCTGCCCTCAATCTGTATCTTTTATTTTATTATTTTATTTTTGAGAGGGAGAGAGAGAGAGAGAAAGCAAGACAGCATTAATTTTATTTATTTATTTTTATCTGGTTTTAGTTTTTCCAACATTTAGTTGTATGTGTAGTGCTAGGTTTGAACCTGGGTCCTTGCTCTGCCAATGAGCCACTGCTCAGCCCCTCTCTGTGTCTTTTTCTAGCATTTTTGCTGTGTATATGTTTTTTGTGCCTCTATTTTCCTTTTCTTTAAATTTTACTGAGGAGCTGTGTTGTACAATCACAAATGCATGTGTAGTAACAGTATGATATCCCCATCATTATAATCCAGAATAACCCCTACATCATCCACACCCCAATCTCTTGACTCTTCCATATTTCCCCACTATAATGAAAGTGTGTGTATGTGTATGTGTGTGTGTGTGTGTGTGTATTTGTGCATTTTCCAGAATTAAATGATTGTGTACATATTATTTGGTTTCAGGGGGGCAAAAAGAGTAAGCTACATTGTTGATTTCCTCCCCTAAATCCCTCTTCCTCCTCTAAATCCCTCCTTATCATCCCTCCTTTTCCCCTCCCTCATACCTCTTCACTCCTCCACCTCTACATATCTATAGTTCCCTAGATTATGTATTTCTTCGACTTTGGTGAGTCTAGTATATGAATTTGACCTTTCATCCAAGCTTGGGTTTTGCTCTACCCTCCACAAATGAGGAAAAACATTTGACCCCTGACTCTCTGGGTTTGGCTAACTTTGCTCAGCATGA